>BPLS01031724.1:0-13611 GCA_019656275.1 Rhododendron kiyosumense | reverse complement strand
ATCAGAGTAGAAGAAAATATCAGAGTAGAAGAAGAATTGAGGAAAAAGAAAAAATATAGCAGAGGAAGAAGGAAAAAATTAGAGCAGCAGAAATTTGTGCATCAACAACAATTCATATAGGTTTCCTGTTCAAAGACTTGGCAACAACGCTAGAGAACTTGGGCTGACTTGCTCAAAGATTAGCGCTGAAGCTAGTACAAAGTCTTGTAACCACATTCCACATTAGTTAACATGTTGAAGAAAATGGCTAAGGAATATATTACCTTAGTTTTAGCCTTGATACCAAAATCCAAATGATCACAAATAGCCTAGAAATAACGCATTCAAATATCCAAACTGAAAACTTCAAAATTCCTCAAAAACCTCTTCTGAAAGAGTTATCAATTCGTAAAACCATTAAAAATATTAAGATAACCCTACATTTAAGTAGCCAAGGAGGTTATCTTCTAAATAACAAGCAAAAAGCATTGAAAAGGAGGACACAATGGGGTTAGAGCAACCACTCAACAAGAAGTTAATGACGCATGACCTACAGCATGGCGCACACAACGACAAAAGTGTGGTTTACACCTCTCCGGCATGGTTCCAGTTCCAGATCACCACAAGAACGTAAGTCCTATAAGGTGGGACTTTGGCCCCACATGAACACTGAGGGATCACTGTGGCTTGGAACGTTGTACCTGTGGTAAAACGCTATAACAAACTGCAGTTGAAATAAAGTGCATCAAATTAGACTCTAACTAACTTCATGTGGCACATCTAACAAGCATCAACATTTGGTCATTCAACACACCTTTAGATTTAATCTTCATTCTTCACAAGTTAGTTAGGCAACGTCCATGTGACTTTTTTCTTATATATGAAGGATTAGACCTTCTCTCACTCTCTCTCTCTCTTAGGCATGCAGTACCATATACAAATTCCATTTCCTTGGTGACCTGACCTTGATTCCAATATAGTTCCTCTATAATCATGCAACCACTAAACAAAACCTTATCACTTATTTTTTGACTTTCTGTGAATTTATGCGTCAACAAAGTAGTAGTAGTTCTCATTTTTTAGTACCTTTAGTGGTTCCTATACTTGTCATGTTCCTCAGATTATTTCCAAGGGGTATTGAAGCTTCTCATTTTGCAACCTTAGCCGCGGCCTATATAGGTAAATCTGTGGAGGGACAATCATTGACTAGTTTTCAGAACAGTCTTTTTTGTCACACCCAAGGGAATATATGTGCCGCTAAAAGACATTAGATACGTTCTAGAGTACTACCAAAACATTACCCTATCCCTATTAGACAATTGTAAACAGAAAAAAGAACAGATTGCAATCTCATTCCTAAAATTCCTGTTTGGTCTACTTATATCATACCTCTCCTCATTCCTCAATGAGTACTCCACTTCTAATGTTCAGTAAATAGTTAAATATAACCTTACTGACCAACTTAATTAAAAGAAAAACAAGCTTCTAAAGACCCTTTTCTTCCTTTCCTCAACGTAGACACCTTTTCCCAACCAAATAAAACTGGATCTTCGACACATCAAACTTTATTTCTTTTTCAACCTAAACCAGTATCACATTTGGGTATACAAGTGGGGAAGGATCTGCTTGAGAAAAACAGGACAATAAGCAAGAGAAGTAATGAATTCTCAAATAGAGAAAAAATTAATACTCACAAAAGAAAAACAATTGACCAAGTCACTGACTTCATTGTGAAGGGAACAGGTTATAAATTGACCTAAACAATATCTTGTTCTAAGATATGCAACAGAGGCCAAAACAGAATTGGATCTTAGAAAAGAGACAAAAATGCATTCAAGTTAAGTATTCGTTCTACTTAACTATACACACACGCGCACACACACATTATACATAAATACATAGATCATATTATATTTTTTTGCTAGAATCACGATCATGACATACTTTTCAAAATGTAGCCATTGGAAGTATTTTCTTTATCTGCATCCATCAGATCAGAAGTATAGTTTTACTTCTTTTTCTATTGTTTTTCCTTATTGTGGCATCACTGGCATGCTATTTACATCTGCAGCATTTTAGGTAATTTATGTATTCCAATTGATGTTTGTCTCAGTAACTTGTAATTTCAACAGTGCATTCAGCAGTTGCATTGACAGTGTTCAAGCCATTAGGGTTATGGATATTGAAGTCCTGCACTGGTACCTTCACATCCCATTCTCACCACAAATCCAGGAGCAGCTTGTTCCCCTCAATCTCATAACTAGGAAAGAAAGGTCATCATTTGTTTCATCTGGCTCGAAGCAAAACCACTTAACACTCATGCTAGCATGTGTAATCTCTTACATGTCCATTCTCAGTTAACATGTACCAAAAAAAGGCTAACCACTACAGGATGTTTCAATCTATATAACACAACTTTTGCTGATTGGAGTGCAATAACTAAACAAAATATGAGCATACAAGCAAAGCTTGTATTTCAGAAAAACAAATTTTACCAAAATACATCAATGTGATTTCCAGTATCTGAGTTATTGAAAATGAGCATCAACTTGCATCATGCAGCGAAAGTTTAGTTAGGCTGTATGAACCTAACATGTCAAGAGTTGTGTTACATTTCTCCTACGAAGTAACCAAAAGGATACAGAATCTGGGAAAAAGTGACATTGGGAAGCAATAAACATTTTTGCTTAAAAAAAACATCAAGGTGCAATCTCCAACAACATGAGTGAAGCATAGCATAGAATTGTGCCTATGAAGTAACCATAAACTGAGCACTGCTTCTGAAACTTCAAACTATCGCGTCCAAAATGCATAAGGCATGCTTATAACTAGCTATTTTCAGTTAGCCCTCCTCCTTCTGCTTAACGCTCAAGGGAGGGATATCAAATTTTCTAAGAGAACGCCTACTTACAACCCTTGTTTTCCAGCTCCATAACCATCAACACCATCAAGCCCAACCTCAAATTAATAGTAACTCATAAGCATCACTATTTCAAATAAAGCAACATCTTGAATAACTAACTATAAGTAGTAAGACATTCCTTGGAAAACAACTACCCCTAACAGCAACACGTCATCCTGATGGTTAATTGCTTAATTGCCTAACATACTTCTATCCACTAAGCCAAGACCCATTTCCGACCATTCTTCTAGCATCAGAAAAAGTCAAAATGAAAGCCAGTATGATGGAATTAACAACTCAAAGGAGTAAAACAATAAGTCAACAACTCCATTCTGTACCACTACTTGCCCAAAAAATTAGCCAGTTAATATGCCACATAATTACTGTTTTGCCAAGTTCATTGGGAACAAACTCGACCTATTCTTTTCAAACCACCCTCAATAGTTTTAATGAACTGAATTTTTGTAATCGAAGTCAACTTTATTGGCCAGTGAACTTAACTCTACATTCAAAACAAAAAACTGGCACACACATATCTTAACCAACCATCATAATTAAAAGGTCCACAAATATAGTCAAACATATCATCCAATTGAAGATCATTTCAGAAATCACCATTGAAGAGAAGAACAAACCCTAGTGAATGACAATTATAAGAAAACAAATCTAAACATAGCTAGAGTCACAAATCAACCATTACCAGCATCAACACCATGAAATGAACTGCAACCCTTGCGAAAGGAGGACAACAATAGACACTAAAAGCCAACAACACCAGATTAAATTCCACTAAACTAACAACAACCCACGAACAATCAGCACAATATAAGCATACCCAAAGTCACAAATCAACCATTACCAGCATCAACGCGATAACACCATGAAATTGAACTGCAACCCTAGCGCAAGGACAACAATAGACACTAAAAGCCAACAAAACCAGATTAAATTCCACTAAACTAACAACAACCCACAACCAATCAGCGCAATATAAGCATACCGACATTCAAAGATCAACCATTGGCAGCATCAACAGCACGAAATTGAACTGAAAAAGAAAAGGAACCTTACATTGCTTCCTTTCCAAACTTCGTACACGCGCTTCGCCATGAGTAGAGGTGGTTCCTCACTTCTCACTCACGCAGCAAGAGAAGGGAAGATTTGGCACGGAAAACCGTTCACTCTCATAATCTCTCTTTTTTTTCGTATGAAAATTCGTGTAAAAAGAAAAAGGGCGGTCCTATGGTTCAAATGCGGTGGACTGAATGATGGGTTTTGTTGGCTTTTTGGCGTCTTTGACAACTCTCTCTCTCTCTCTCTCTCTCTCTCTCCTACTTTGGTTTTTTGGGGATTACAAAAACAAATGGGGAGTTTCGGAGTAGAGGACTGCGATTATGCTTCAGAATGTTTGGAAGGAATCTTGGTAGGAGGAACAGTTAAGTGCTGTATGATTGATATGTTTAGTACTCGGAATGACCAAATTACCCCTGTCTTGGTTCAAAAAGTCTACATACACAAACTCTAGACACAATTACGTCCGGAACCGTTCGATACATACAAACCCATGTGCATCGTACGGCTCCGGACTCAATTTTAATGGAGAGTTGTATATGTAACAGTACTCCGAGGCCCCGTTTGATAACCACATTAGCTCTTGGGATTGGTAATCCAATCCAATCCCATAGGACTACTAATAATGTGTTTGGTAACAAAAAATGAGTTAGGATTACTAGTCCGTAGGACTAGGAAGTCGGGGATTAGGGGGTATTAGCAATATCCCGGGGGACTTGGTATTCATAGTCCGAACCCAACCCCTTCTTATTATCAATCCCTTCTCATTACCAATTTCTTCTATCAATCCAATCCAATCCCATCATCTAATCTCATCTTAAACAAACATGATATTAATAATCTCATCATCTAATTTCATCCCAAACAAACATACTCATTATCAATCCCTTCTCATTACCAATCTCATCTCCTTATGAATCTCAATCCTAATCTCATCTCCTTACGAATCACATTCATCTATTACTATTATCAAACGAGATCTTGAATGGTTTGTTTTTGGGGGTGGGTTTAGGAGCTTTTTAAGGGATGGCTTGTTTTGGGGGTGGGTTTCTGGGGCTTTTTAGGCCCCGTTTGATAACAGTGATAGATGGATGGGATTCGTAAGGAGATGGGATTAGGATTGGGATTCGTAAGGAGATGGGATTAGTAATGAGATGGGATTGATAATGAGTATGTTTGTTTGGGATGGGATTAGATGATGGGATTATTAATTTCTTGTTTGTTTGAGATGGGATTAGATGATGGGATTGGATTGATAGAAGAAATTGGTAATGAGAAGGGATTGATAGTGAGGAGATGATAGGTTGGGATTATTAATACCAAGTCCCAGGGGGTATTGCTAATACCCCCTAATACCCGGCTTAGACATCCCAAGGGACTAATAGTCCGGACCTTTTTTTGTTACCAAACAAAGAATTGCTACTCCCATGGGATTAGTAGTCCAATCCCAACCCCCAAACCCATTATCAAACGGGGCCTTAGGGATTAGGTTGGGCTTTGGGGTTGCACACCACATCCAGATAGGCAGACATGTGAACAGTTGGAAAGCCATGTTGAAAACCAGAAGCAAAAACAAAGAAAGAAGAGAGTTTAAAAGGCATAAAAAATTGGCATTGCCAAGAATCTTGGCTGACGTGCACTTCTAAAATTGCTTACAAGCGTGTAATTCTCATTAAAAAAATATTTAATGCTATTTTTGAACTGCATAGAAAATGAAGTTGACAAGGGATGGCTGTTGAGGAATCTATGAAAACCGCACCCAAAAAAAAGAGGGGAAAAAGGAAGGAAAAATCTTAACCGTAGAATTTGAATCAATGGCGCAAGCTCGAATCACAAGAAAGGGTCAAAATTTTCAAATATTATGGTAATTAGAGGTTTGCTTGATCATCAACTTTAGAATTTTAGGACTAAATTTTGGGTTTTCTTTGAGTTGGGCTTTAATATTTGATCTAAGCTTTTTTAGGCCATTTGGATTGTTTTGAATTGTATTTGTATTTATCTGGACACTTTAGGTTATCGGGTATTGTATTGGATTTTATTCATTTGACTGTATTTTTTAACTTTTGATTTGAATCATTTTCCTTAATAAAATATTACTTTTGCAGAATCAAAATTTTATAAAATTTTGGGATTTAGTCGAAATTTGCACAAATCATACTAATTCTTATAATTTTGTGGTCGCAACAACTTCAGTGTTTCTCTTATAGAAGTACTGCAGGTATCTGTTTGGTACTTGATCGATGTCATCTTGTGACCATTTTTTTTTTATTACAAGCATGCACGCCTTGGGTTGTGACTTGTGAGGTGGTTTTTTGAAAATTTCATTAACCTTTGATGGGTTGTGTTTTCTAGTATTTTATTCTCCGAATCCCCAACTTCACAACCCATCCCACGTGAGAGCAAGTGGGCTGATAGAGTTTGATATTTTAAGATGGTTCCCATACAAGCTAGCTTGGCAAATCTTGTTGGACAAAAAGTTAGTGTCCTATAATTTTTTTAAAACTTACCACGAGATCATCAACATAAGTAATAGAAAATAGAAGCTATGAATGTGTCCAAGGTCCCAACAAATTAATATAATAACTAGTTAGGGATGGATGACTTCTTTTACAGCCTTTTTGGCAACGATATATGCGAGGTTGATAAAGGACTAAGCCGGATATTGAAATTTGGGAGAATTGTATTTCCGGAGTTTGTGTTTTTTTTCGCCCCGGATACGATATGATTGGATATTTATATCACCTTGGAGGGGATAAATTTTAGACACCCCGGACGGACCGTTTGCCGATCGGATTAGTTTCGGATGGATATGGTATGGGTGGAAATATGATAAAATGACACGACACTTAAATTCATTTCACATATTTACCCCTTGTCTCCGTCTCCCTTTGGTCTGCCAAGTGTAAAACTCATTTCCCCTCTTGTTGGCAAACGCCGCAAACCCATTTCCCCGTTTTCTCTCTCCTCCCTCAATTGCAACAGAGCATTACCTTCCTTCAATCTCCCTTCCATTTCTTCTCTCACTACGAACTATATACTCATCTAGTCATCTCAATGTAAATCGAATCCACTGTTGTTTGCTTGCTGCACCGCTTGGAAAATGGACTAAGACCTCATTCCGCTTTTTTTTAAAACATTTTTTCCAAAAAAAATTGTAATTTCAAGCTTAAATATAATAAAAATGAGAAATAATTTTTTAATTTTTATTTGCACCGTTTAAAAGATCTAAATGAGATCTATTAAACAATATCTATATTGGTAGGAAAATTATTTACGTAAACATATAATTTTTGAATTTAAAATTACCTTCATTTTTTAAAAGTTCCACATCCAGATTGTACCATTTCACATCGTGTGAAAAAGAAACGGTGAGTTCTACCAATGAATACCATTTTTTTGGATTGCCACCATCAATCCACAATCAAAACAAAGATATCGAACCCACAGATAATTATCTATTTTTCTGATTATTGTTATTATTAAAAATTTCGAGTAGTATTTTAAGAACAATGTGAAAAATGAAAGAAGTAGCTAGGTTTGTAGTGATTGGCCAGAGAGAGAGAGAGATTGTTATACAATTTTGAGTGACTATTTCTATGAATATGTGATCTAAAAGACATAAAAGAGAGAAGAAAGGAGAGGACAACAGAGGGGGAGAAGTGTGTTAAGATGAAAGGGTCAAAAAGGGAACATCATAGAAAGTGTCGTGGCATTAGCACCATCCTACATATATAGTGAGAATATGTCGGAGAAAATATATGCAATAGGAATTTTCTTATAGAATAATAAATCTAAATAATATTTATTGATCAAATTTATAGAATCAAATAAATAGATAAAGGAATAGGATAGCATGTCAGGTAGTCGAGGCACATGATAGCATTCTCCTAAGGAATGATTTACCCTCTCTTACACATGGTTGAATGGTACTCCTTTCCCAAAAAAAAAAGGACCTTTAAGTTTCCTTCTGTGCAATATAGCAAACTTACGAACCGTGTAGTTTTCCGACGTTCGAAATCCAAATAAAATGTACTCGTAGTAACTAATATATGTGATGAATTATGAACAAACAGTAGTCGTAGTATGAAAGGTATTTCCTTTTGGAAGAGCAAAAGCTGTTTTTGATTATCAAAAAATTAGTCAAATAAAAAGATATGAGATATATATAGGCAATACTGTACCAACTACTCTGATATCTTGGAGAATAATTAGGAGATTATCATGCATAGGGTTTGTTCTGTCGTTAGTATGCAACACATGCTACTAATAATTAGGAGTAAATTGAGGAGACCACGTCAAAGGTGTTTTCTCTCCTTTATCTCTAACTGCATATATTACCTCTTTTATAAAAAAAAACCCACGTAATTAATATTAACATTAAAGTAAAATATTAAATTAAACCAACAGATTAGGCTTCATTTGAGGAATTTATAAAAAAAGTAGGAGATATGGGTGAATAATGAATATGAGCAGGTGGATACGGAAGTAACAGCCTATTTGGCGGGGGATTTGCCCCTAGATTTGCGACGCGGGCAGAGATGTAATCCGGCTTCTCCTCTTCTCTAGTCTTTGGAAGCAAAAATACTCTCCATGATTTCACCCTTGATTTGGGGACTTCGGAGATGAAATCCACTCGCGGCCGGATATGCTAACGATACCCCTATCGTTGGTCATGCGGGTCTGTAGAAAGACAATATTGCCTTTGCTTCTCCTTTTCCTCACATGTTTTGCTCCATTTTTTCTGTCATCCCACAACCGATAAGAAAGGGAGGAAAGAGAGCAGAAGGTCGCTGAATAATTTCTGGTGACTCCACTGCGGTGGTAAAGGGAGGAGGCTGGAGGCGGTGGTGATCCGGCGTAAAACCCCAATCTCTTCTCTTTGTCTGAGAATGGGTTCATCAGTGGTGTGATTTGTGCGGGGAAGAAAAAATGGATTTTTCTCTCCCATAATTTCAGGCGGTGGTGGATTTGTGCAGATGGTGGGTGGGTGGGAGAGAGAGAGAGAATGGGTTTGGCTTAAAATTGGGGGCAATTCTATGTCTAAGAATGGGTTCCGTTTGTACCTAGTGGGCGAGTGTGAGAATTTTTGTTTGGCTTAAAATTGGGGGCAATTAGTCATTTAACAATTTATCTCCTCAAATTCATCTTACATATCCCCTTTTCAAAAAATCATCAAAACACTGGATTACAAATTTACCTTTCTTATATATCACCTCTCGTTCAATATCTATCATCATTCTATATCCACACAAAATCAAATTCTACATCCAAACGGGTCGTAAAGAAAATTAGACATTTTCATAATTAAAAAGCCTGATATGAAGGCTGATATAATAAGAGGGGAAGGTGGTGTTATTGTGTCTGACCTCGGACGGATATATAATCCGAGTGGCAAACACCTGCTATAAGTAGTTCAAATATACTATCTGGAGTGATAGCATATCAGTCATTTACATAGTATATCCTATTGGCATGTGGTGTCAAAATATTTTCGGCTTTGCACATAGCCAAAACAACCACCCCCACCCAACCGAGAGAGAGAGAGAGAGAGAGAGAGAGAGAGAGAGAGAGAGAGAGAGAGAGGGGGGGGGGGGGGGAGTGTTTGAACCAGAACATAGTCGCTGTCATTGCCAAAATCAAGACACATGTAAAGAAGATCAAACATGCTATTCACACAGATGAATATTGTATAGATCATGCACTGATCAAGTTGTGCGGGCCCACTACGGGTCCCACACAAAAAATCTAATTTGTTCATTAAATTTAAAACTTTCAAGGGCTCCCGCGAAAAATCAGCTAATTAATCCGACATCAAGAAGTACTCGATTCAATTATCTAACTTTTCGTGCATATCAGAAACTAAACAAAATGTTAGATGATTGGATCAAGTATTTATAGGTATCGGATTGAACTGATTTTTCACGGGGATCTTTGAAAAATGTTTTAAATTTGATGAACAGCTCGAATCATTTGTGTGGGACTTGTAGTGAGCCCCACATTCCGATCAGTGCAAGATCTGTGCATTATTCATTTGTGTAGGTATCATTTCTGAAAGAAGATAGTAGTAGTAATTCATTTATATGTAAAGAAAAAGGCAAATGAACGCTAAAAGTAGCCTTTTGTTTGGTTTTTATATTTGGGTATTTTAGTTTTGGTTGTAAGTGGGGAGAGAAATAAAGTAATATTTGGAGAGATGGGTAATGACTAGATAGAGAAATAAAAGTAATAATTTGAAAAATAAAATAATGATTGAAGAGATAAATAGAATAATAATTAGAAAATAAAATGAAGTTAAATTTGAAAACCAACAAAGCAGGATCCTGCTTGGCGTTAATGGGCGGTGATCGATTTCGAAGGAGGAGCCTGTGTTTGGCGTGAAACTCCTCGATTCTCTGATTCTCTTAACTGTATTCTTCCAAAGGGGATGTGGTGGCGGTGGTTCGTGGTTTTAGCTATTTTGAGCTTGTAAAAATACTTAAACCAACATGGTAAAGTCTACGTGTATTTTTATTTGCGTAACAGTAGAATGCGATAACCAATGGTTTTGTGGTACCAACACTAGGTAAACCCTTGGCGGACTTTGGGGCTTGGTTCAAATATCAATCAGTAGCTAAAGGTTGTGAAGAAAAGAAAAAAACAAATACTCCATCAATCAATCCCAGGAAAAACGTTATTTGTCTATTTACCCCGTTCGGCTTAATAACATAAGTGGCTTATTTTTTTGTTTTTATTCAATTTTTTTTTTTGTATTTGTTAGTTTGTCGTTAATTTTTGGGAGATCATTGCATCGTCATGACGAAAGGAATCTAAAAAGTAAAAAATTATGACCGAAATCAATTCTTTTTTGAATAAAGACAAAAATAAGTCAATTTTTTTGTCTTTATTAAAAAAAAATTGATTTCGGTCATAATTTTTTACTTTTTAGATTCCTCTCATCATGACGATGCAATAATTCTCAAAAAATTAACGACAAACTAACAAATACGAATTTTTTTTGAATAAAGACAAAAAAAAAAAAACCACATAGCTTATTTAGCCGAACGAGGTAACGTTTACTCAACTTGGGACCCTATATTGTCGAAGCAATAGAGCCTTGGCGGTTGCCTCTTGGGTCTTACTTTATGGTTGGGCCTGGGGACAGTTCATAATAAATTGGAAAAATAACGGTCAATGACGTGTTTTGATAATTAATATTCGTCAAGGACATTTTCAGTATTAACAAATGTTTTAAGCATGTCCTTGACGGATATTAATTATTAAAACACGTCATGTGATGTTATTTTTCCAAATAAATTTTCTCTTTAATTATTACTAGCATTTTTCAATCTATCTCTCTCTTCACTCATATACCAAAAAACGTCTCTCAAAATCCAAACCGAACAAAGCCGCCGCCGAGTTCAAACGTAAACCTCGAGTTAGCCATAACACAGCTTGTGTAGATATGCTCAGCTTCTTATGAAAGCTCATTAGTTCCCGAATTGAGCTCAAGTTTTGAAATACTGATCGAGCTCGAGTTTAAACATTTCATATCAATTCGGCTCACTGAATTCTAATCAATCCGAGCTCGAAAACTCTAAACCTTGTCTTGTTTGCATGACTAATACAATCCGAACATTAAAGTGCACAAGAGATTGAGCCCATGGTGGGTTGCCATTAGATATAACCGATCTTGCGAGGGGGTTTGTCATAAGATTGAGATTCCAAAAGTGCCTGTTGTTCTTTCGTGTGTTTAGTATCGAATCTTGTTAGATTATTTGTTCATCTCGCTAGGACGTTTTTAAAAAATGTAAAGAATCTTACTCAATTGAAAAAGTTAAAAAATAGTATATAAGTTGTGATAATTATTGACTTTCGAGAATGCGTTTAACTTCTTCGTGTTAACTTTTTATTTTTAAAAAGAAATAAGTTGAAAAAATTTAGGCATACTGACATATTTCATACAAATGATCTCAAAAAAAACATACTCCGTATTTCATATATAATAAAAACAAAAAACATACTCCCTTTTCATCCATTGACAAATTTATGGGTCCTTAGCTAATCGTCAACTAGACATACTCCATTTTTATATATTGACATTCCATTTTTGGTATTTTCACGTGAAAAGAGAGTGTCAATGGATACAAAGGAGTGATAAATTTATCGTTAATGCTTTGACTACGGATCAAGTGGATATATGAGTTCTACTATAGATTCTGTTCAAATTATCTAATATGTTGATAAATTTTATATTTTGTTTCAAGTGTTCCAGTGAAAAATTAACTCAACTGAATATTTATAAGTACTTGATCAAATCTTCTAAAAAATGAGCTCAATTGAATACCACGCGACGATATACGCCGTATGTACCCGGTACAAATAATTAGATCATAAATCATTTGAAAAAAAACAAAAAAATTTGCCCTCATTGTCCCTTGTACCCGACCCAAAAAGGCTAACCCAGAAAATACGTCCACTAGAATCTACACGTTGCTTACACTCCAAAAGCAGCCGCCGATCCGAATCTAACTCAAACCCTAAACCCTGCCTCAAATCTTTTCTATAAATCCTCGTCGATATGCATATTCCCTAAACCCTAGCCGCCTCTCTCTCTCTCTCTGTTTCTCTCTCATACCTGTTGAATCTAGCCACGCTGACAAAGATGCCCTGCACTCTCAGTTTCGATGTCAATAGCTAGATGTGTGTATTCCGTAGTAGATTGATTACGAAGATTTCGTTGTTGTTTTTTTGGTTAAATGCGTGTTTTGTTTTGTTTTATTTCATGTGATTTTTGCACTAATTTCGGTGTTATTGATGATAAATCCATTAAGGCTTGTTTCTCAAAAAAACATTCACAGTGGCCGCCTGATATAGCTCTCGCCTTTCGCCGGGCTTGAGAGCTGGTGTTGCCCTTCCTTGGATGTCCGACACACCCAACTCCATCGTCTATGAAAAACCTAATTAAAACATCACTCTTGTGTTTATGGATCTAAATTAGGGTTTTGGTTAGGTATCATTGTTTTTTAGGAGCCCGTTTGTTTGATGGGACTAATAGTTGGGGAGCATATAGTTACTATAGAAGACGTAGTAGTTCCATTAGGCTAATAATGATTCAATTATTAATACCACATCTTCCACAGCATTTTAGTAACTTTTTTTTGCCCGTGTGATGCAAATATGATGTCTATTTATTGTAGGCCGTAGAATTTAACCCGGATACTTGGTCTGTAGTTGTTGACAATACAGACTAATCCAAGGCCAGACTGTTCAGCAAAAGGTGTTTTGCTTTTGATTTAGTGGAGAAAACATGGGTACTTGCTTCTCTGGTTATTAGATTATGATTTGTGTTTGAGAGGTGTTTATGTAGAATTGTTGTGATTTACCCTTTACGTTGGGACATGTCTGCCCCTTTAGTGTGATATCAATTGCTTCAGGGATGAACAAGTTCCCGATAAGCATCCACCCTTCTCACTTTGTCAGCAAAATCTTTTGGTTTGTTTTTTTGCTGATCATTAAAGGTTGGGACATTTCTTGCCAATCATCTATTTGAAGTTGATTGGTGAATGATGATAAGTTTATTTATGCTTTGTTGTTTAGTCTTATGAAAATTTTAATTCAGTGGGTCTGTGATGACAAATCTAAAGGCTTGTTTCTCGGAACATTCGCAGTGGCCGCCTAAG
>BPLS01031723.1:0-13870 GCA_019656275.1 Rhododendron kiyosumense | reverse complement strand
CTGCTGAAGAACGGAATGGTAACGTAACAGGATCTCAGCATCCGACCAATCCGAACTGGGGCTTTTACTATTGTTCACTTATGTAGTTTTCTCCAAGTATTGATTAATGGAAGTGAGCCAAGCTCAAAAGGCATTTTCGAAATCTTGCATTTCTCTCTCTCTCAAATCATGCTTCGGCGCCTTTCTCCATTTGCATCGATGTTGGATAAGCCCCGTTGAGGTGTTTTGGGTAACCGGCACAGTTTACTGGAGCCCGGGGTCCTCGAATGCCCAACAACCTTGGACGATGATGAGTCGTATTACCGTTCGACCATCGCTTTGCTGCACGCATGGCAATGGGAGGTATACCGCGGCTCTAGTCAGAGGAACCCCTTTAAGCCAAAACCGGCCTCTACATGCGTACAAAGCTCTAGAACCTTTCAACCTAAGACAGGAACCTACAGGGTAGGATTACTTGCATCTAACCCCCATCAACTGTCTATGTGTTACTGCTTTCCTTATCGCATGCCTGTACATACATGCACTCCGTTTTTGCGTAGGAGCATGCTAGGGCGGCTTTTAGGTCTGTCTCGAGTTCGTCTCGTAGCTGTTAGGTCCCTGCCATGGACCGATGAAGAGTCGTGCATCCCGACGTTGCACGTTATCAATTTCAAAGATCCTTGAGTCAGCGAGACTTTAGGAAATCAAGACTGTTTAAACCTTTTGTCTAAACCTAGTCAAAGTTTCAAACAGAGAACTAGGAACAACGAAGAGAATGTCGTGATACCCACACCATCCCGGTTAAAGTGCTAATCACTTACACCATCAAAGGCTCCGGCACAGTGCTGCTTACGCCACCTCGGTTATGGTATCACGCCATCTGCACCAAATTGTTCCGACCTCCAAAGTTGAAACTTCGAAAAAGGAGCAGTCAAAAGGCTTAGATTGTCTTGACATCCTTTAGTATCCATCGATTCCAAATAAGGATACACAGTCGAAAAGAAATCCGAGGATTCTATGGCAGCGTCCTAACAGCATGAGTTGGACTCCCTCTAGTATTAGAGTCTAGGAGGACACCGACGACGTTGGCATGCCATTTTCTTTCAATTCTTTCAAAAATAAACTGTTGCAGGCTGTCATTGAGCTCGTCTATTTTGCTGTTTAGCTGAACCATGGGGAGCTTCGAAATCAAGAGCCAAACCTGCTTGGGAACGTCCGTCGGGTCTGCTTGAGGGTCTGTTTTGGGATTTGTTTTTCTGCTCGTCACAACGGAAGCTCAGCTCTGTACTCTGTCGAGGGAGGATTCACCGCCGACCACTCCGCACGAATCTCCTCCGTCCTCTCCATCTCCTCCTGCAACTCCGAAACTGGTCAAAGCCGAAATCCTAGACATGGCCGACATTCCACCTCCGAATCTCACCACCATCCTAGCCGACCTCCAGCACAATATCGCCATCATGCAGCAAAGGGCCGACCAGGCTGACACTGCTATGACCAATCTGCAAGCTCTCATCAACGAGAGGCTGCCAGCTGCAAGAATAGAGGGTGAAGGGCGAGAGCGCGAAGGCCCAATTGGGGAGGACATTCCGGCCGAACAGCCCGCCGTGAATCCCGAAATGGCTGCTCTGATCGCCAAGATGGCCAAGCTAGAGGAGTCAGTGGCCAAGTCGGAAAGGATCAGCGCCGGAGGGTTGGACATGGACCGTCTATGCCCCTTTCCAAATGCACGGCTCCCGGAAAGGTTCAAGATGCCCGACTTCGCGAAGTTCGACGGGACGGGCGATCCGAAAACACATCTGCTAGCTTACCACGGCGCGATGAAATTGCATGGGGTCGAAGAGGAGGCAATGTCCCAATTGTTCCCTCAAACTTTGGCTGGCCCAGCTTTTCAGTGGTTTCTGTCTCTCGATGTCTCCAAGCGCAAAACATGGGAGGACATCGGCGCGGCCTTCCATACCCAATACAGCTACAACTCCCAGCTCAAGATGACTACCCGAGAGTTGGAGTCTACTAAAATGACCACAAAGGAGTCCTTTGCGGAATTCATCAAGCGTTGGAGAACTAAGGCTGCAGTCATGACTGATCGGCCGAGTGAGAAGGATCAGATCCGCATCATCTCCCGTAACCTGCTGCCCGACTTTGCCAAGAATCTAGTGTTGGTCCAAGGAGCCGATTGGGATACCTTCTTTGAATCCGGTCTCGCCATTGAAGAGGCTCTCCAAACTGGGGTACTGCCGCGCAGCGACCCTCCGCCTTCCTCCTCGGGATCAAAGGCCAAAACCCGTGCTTACACCGGGAGCAGCGCTGCCTTATTCGGTAACAGCAACTATGCCAATGCCACATCTGCCGGGAGCAGCACCGCTCAAGAGTCCCACCACATCGCCGATATCAACCAAGTCCAAACTCCTCAGAAACCCCGAAACCGCAATCAACCCAGGAACTTCACCAAATTTGAGGCTCCACTCTCCCAAGTGCTAGAAAGGTTGACCAAATCCGGTCACCTCAAACCACTGGACCCAACTCCATTACCTCAAAACCTATCCCCTAGCCACAACTCAAATGCTTTCTGTGCCTACCACCAGATGCCTGGTCACTACACCGACTCTTGCTATCGCCTCCGTCATGCGATACAAGACTTGGTCGATAGCGGAACCATTCCTACCCCTCCGAAACCCAATGTAATTACCAACCCCATGCCGCAGCACAACGGCCACCCTCAAATCAACCAAATCGACCTCACCTCCACTATAATCCAACCCAGCTCCACCATATTCAACCCCACTGACCACATAGCCCCAGCCTTCTGTCCTAAACCTGTTGTGGCCTTCCCGGAGGACGTCAGCATCAACATGCTAGCCGTCGGGTGGAACTTAGAAGACAAAGCAAGGGAGTGGGAAGAGTTAGCTCTCGACTGGGAGGAGCAGTATCATTTGGGTTTCCCTCAGGATCCCGTAGTCAATCAAGCACAACAAGACCAATGGGAGGATGAATGGATTGCAGCGCGAGCTGACCCACTAGATGGCCTGTCGCTGTTCATGCTTTTCTACCAACCAGAGCCAGTCTCGCCCGAGGAGGAGGAAAAGGAATACGTGTGGGCTGTGGAGCCCGATATTGTGCAACTCGTCGAGCTCCAAGGCATGGGAGAGATCAACACTGACAGCGACGCGGACGAGCAGTACTTGGACTTTTACGTCGAAAAGGAGGGTGCTTCCGACGAGCCCCGCCGGCTGGGAGCCTTCCTGCCTTTGATTGACGCACTCTCTGATGCCGTACATGAGTATGACCTCGTAGTGGGGCCAACTCTCAATATCGTCCCTGCGGACCAGCCACGTCCTTTAGTGGCTCCGAGTGAGGACTGCTCAATCATGACTCTCAATGCGTCGCCCGATGATCTGTGGAATGTCGATGAGATCGTCGATCTGAACGCGAACCCCCTCTTAGCTGACTTGTGGAAGGATGACAGAGTGGTCGACATGCAAGTGGGAGAGGAAATCTGGACAGTCAACACTGCTCTGGTAGACTCAGGCTTTTGGGATGTACCGTTCGTCACTAATCCGGGGACACCTTTCGAGGAAGCTGCCGCGCAGGATCCGGCTTTTTGGGAGGCACAAGTCATGAGTGATCTGGAATGGGTTACGGCTTCGGACCAGGTAGCATCGATCGACAAAGGGAAAGGCAAGCTAGAGGAAGTGCCTGCGGATTTCTGGGATTTTGTGGACACGTCGCCTTGGTGGGAGGTTGCTAACGTCACTAGGAGCGGCCGAGTTTTCCAACCGCCTAATCTTTCGGGTGGGAGCTCGTCCAATCCCGGCAACGATCAAAGACTCACTGCTCCCTCCGCTCAAAAGAACGCTCCGGCCATTCCTAGCGGGGTACCCGAAGAGGATGCTATTCTGAAGCAGTTAGAAAGGATCCCTGCCGCCGTCTCTGTCTGGGGTTTGATTTCGTCGTCAAAGGAGCATCGAGAAAGGCTGTCTTCAGCACTAGCCCGCCTCACCGTGCCAACCGATATTACCCCCGAGGCCATGGTTGCCCTGGTTTTACCACTGCTGTCCAAGCACTCCGTCACCTTCACCGAAAAGGATCTACCCGTCGACGGAACTGCTCACAATCGCCCGCTGCACATCACTATCAAATGCAGGGGACACTGGGTGCCGACTGTGCTGATCGACAATGGGTCCGCTATCAACGTCTGCCCAATGAGGGTTGCTTACCGTTTGGGGCTCACCAAGGCTGATCTCACCCCTTCCAATCTAGCAGTCAAGGCTTACGACAACACGCGCCGCGTAGTCGAGGGGACTCTCATGCTGAAGGTGGATGCCGAGGGTTTCGAAATGGACGTAGAGTTCCATGTGGTTGACATTCCGGCCACTTTCAACTTGCTCTTGGGAAGGCCGTGGCTGCATAGAGCGGACATCATGGCTGTGCCGTCGACTCTCCATCAAAAGGTCATGCTGGGGCTTCCGACCGGAACCTTAACCATTTGCGGAGACTCTGGGATCCGCCCGCTCAAGGATGATGGGACCCCTGTCTTAGGAATCATGCACGGAGAAGAAGACGCGGACTTTGGAGGGTTTGCTTTTGACACCTCCGGCTCAGTCCTAGCTATTGTCGTGGATGACGACTTCATCATCAGCTCTGCTGCCTTCGAAATCATGAGGAGGATGTCATTCATGCCTGGCTTAGGGCTCGGGATCAACCAGCAAGGGATCGCTGAGTTCCCTGTCTTTCCCTTTACCGAAGGCCGCTTTGGCCTGGGATACACTCCTCCTACCAAAAAGGCCAAATTGGGGAAAGACGCGGGAAAACCTCGGACCCTTTATGGTAACCCCGACAGCTATTTCGTCCGTGAAGGAGGAGGCATTGCTTATCTGGGGCAGACTGAACCGTTTTGGGATCAAGTGACCAGGACTTGGCTACCGGGCTTCGAGATCTTCGCCGCCGACACTTGGTCCGATGACGAAGAGGAAATAGCAAAAGAGGAGCTAGCTGCAAAGGAGTTTGAGAAGCAGTTATTTCCAATCAAGGAAAGAGCTGACTGGTTGGTTGCTTTTGATCAAGGGAATCTAGAGGTGCTGTTCTCCCAAGTAGGTTTGGTTGGCAAGGAAGATGAGGCTGAAGTGCTGATGCTTGGGCCCGACTCTCCAGATCTTCTCAGCGATCCAACTTCCCTCATTGTCGAAGCAAAGGGTAGTCTTAATAACTGCATTTTTACTCCCCGCCTAACATGCATTGATGATGTATCTGAATCTGACACGGAGTCTGTCGAGTCTAAGTCTAGCTCAGAGTCGGAGTTTGTGCCTCTCGGCCCTCCACGTCATAGCTTTTACTTCGAGTTCGAGTCGACTGTACTTGGCAACCCCTCTGGGTTTTATGAAATGCATGATCCTGCTTCCGACTATTTTGCTGATTTCTATATAAACTGTGTCGACCCCGACGATGAAGGAATCGACTTTGACGGGAACATCCCGGCCGAGTTGCGTTCCCTCATCGAAAGGGAAGACGAAAGGCATGCTCAGCCTCTAAAAGACGAAGTAATTTTAATAAATCTGAAAAATGAGGATGATCCCCGCATGATGCAAATTGGTTCCACTTTGTCTCCGGCAAACCATGCAGCCACAATCGAAACTCTCAAGGACTACGCCGAGGTTTTCGCCTGGTCTCACGCGGACATGCCCGGTATCGATCCCGAAATCGTCCAGCACAGGATTCCTTTGCTACCAGGGGCTGGTCCTGTCAAACAGAAGCTTCGCAGAATGAGGCCGGATTGGGTTCAGAAGATTAAGGAAGAGGTTACCAAGCAGATCGACGCAGGATTTCTGAGGGTGGCTGAATACCCCCAATGGATTGCTAACATCGTGCCCGTACCCAAAAAGGACGGAAGGATCCGGGTCTGTGTCGACTTCAGGGACTTGAACAAAGCAAGCCCCAAAGACAGTTTTCCCTTGCCTCACATTGATGTGCTTGTGGACAACACGGCGGGGCATGCTCTGCTTTCGTTCGTCGACGGTTTCGCAGGATACAATCAGATTTTCATGACTCCAGAGGATCAAGAGAAAACAGCGTTCATCACTGAATGGGGAACTTACTGCTATGTCAAGATGCCGTTTGGCTTAAAGAACGCCGGTCCCACTTTTCAAAGGGCCCAGACAACCCTGCTCCACGATTTCATCCATAAGATAGTCGAGGTGTACGTCGATGACATGATTGTGAAGGCCAAGGAGGAGGAGGACTATATTCCTGCGCTCATGCAATTTCTTGAAAGGCTTCGCAAGTACAATGTGCGCCTCAACCCGCAGAAGTGTACATTTGGCGTCACAGCAGGCAAAATGTTGGGGTTTCTGATCACTAGAAGAGGAATCGAAGTGGATCCGTCCAAGATCAAGGCAATTCTCGAAATGGAGCCCCCGCGGACTGAAAAGGGAGTTCGAAGCTTTCTAGGAAAGGTGCAGTTCATCAGTAGGTTCATCGCCAAGCTGACCCTAACTTGCGAACCGCTGTTCCGTTTGCTCAAGAAGGGCGTCCCGTTTGAATGGTCAGAAAGGTGCCAAGCTGCTTTCGAGTCGATCAAGGCGTACTTGCAGAATCCGCCAGTGCTGATGCCACCAATTCCGGGTCGACCATTAATCCTGTACTTGTCTGTAACTCCGACAGCTATGGGTTGTTTGCTAGCGCAAGAAGGGGAAAACGGGGCTGAAAGGGCCATCTACTATCTGAGCAAGAAGATGTCTGACAGCGAAGAGCGATATACCTCTCTGGAGAAGACGTGTTGGGCACTAGTCTGGGTCACCAAGAGACTTAGACACTACATGCTAGCCTATTCGGTGAAGTTGATTTCTCGGATGGATCCCATCAAGTATCTGTTCGAGAAGCCAGCGCTCACCCATAAGCTAGCACGTTGGTTGCTTCTGTTAGCTGAGTTCGATCTCCAGTATGTTACAAGGAAGTCAGTGAAGGACCGTGCTGTGGCTGAATTTCTGGCTGATCATCCGGTGGAGGGACCCGAGGATGTGGATTTCACTTTCCCGGACGAGGACGTGCTAACTGTGGTCGAGGAAGTTTGGACGCTTTACTTCGATGGGGCTGCCAACCAGAAAGGATTTGGAATCGGGGTGTTGCTGATCACGCCCGCTGGTGCTCATATTCCGCTCGCTTTCAAACTGAATTTCGACGTCACTAACAATCAAGCTGAGTATGAGGCCTGCATCGTGGGAATGGAAGCAGCAATTGCGCTAGGAGTCGAGAAGCTCGAAGTTGTCGGAGACTCAAACTTGGTGGTTTCCCAAGCTAACGGAGAGTGGAAGGTCCGTGAAGAAAAGCTGAAGCCTTATCATCAAGACTTGGAGGAACTGATTCCTCGCTTCAATAGGGTAACTTTCACCCATATTCCCCGCTTGAGGAATCAGTTCGCCGACGCCTTGGCGACTTTGGCTTCAATGATCGAACTACCCATAGGGGTCAAGATGCGACCGATTGTGATTGAACAGAGGGACCTGCCCGCTTATGAATACGTCAACGCCATCGATGATGTCGATGATGGCCTACCCTGGTACCATGACATCTGGAACTTTGTGGAGCGCGGAGAGTTTCCCGCTGGGGCTACCAAGAAGGATCGAATCGCTTTGCAACGTTTGGCCGCTCAGTACATCATCTGCGGGGGAAAGTTGTATTGAAGGTCTCACTGCGGGATGCACAAGCTGTGTGTGAGCGGCACCGAAGCAACAAGGATAATGGAGGAGATTCACGAAGGAGTCTGCGGTCCTCACATGAGCGGCGTCATGCTCGCAAGAAAAATCCTCAGGCAGGGGTACTATTGGTCCACAATGGAATCACAGTGCATCGACTACGTACGGCGCTGCTATAAGTGTCAGATTCACGCGAATTTGCAGCATGTTCCTCCATCCGAGCTATACGGCATGACTTCGCCTTGGCCTTTCTCAGTATGGGGAATCGATGTCATCGGGATGATCAGGCCTTCTGCTTCAAACGGCCACAAGTTCATATTGGTAGCCATCGACTACTTCACCAAGTGGGTTGAGGCCGAATCTTACAAGACCCTGACAACCGTTCAAGTCGCGCAGTTTATTCGAAAGAACATCATCTACCGGTACGGTGTGCCTCAGGCTTTCGTTTCAGATAATGGGAGTCATTTCAAGGGTAGAGTCCTGGAACTCTTCGAAGAATTCAAGATCAAGATCCATCACTCCACGACCTACCGTCCTCAAACGAACGGAGCAGTTGAGGCAGCGAATAAGAATGTCGAGATGATCATCAAGAAGACCGCTGAGTCTGCAAGGGATTGGCACGAGTTGTTGCCGTTGGCCCTTTGGGGGTACCGTACTTCGATCCGCACTTCCACGGGCGCAACCCCGTTCTCTCTGGTTTATGGAATGGAGGCAGTCCTCCCTGTCGAGCTCGAAATTCCGTCTCTGAGGATCATGGCTGAAAGTGGTCTCGAGGAAGCTGAATGGCTGAGCGGCAGGTTTGTCGAGTTGATGTTGTTCGACGAGAGAAGGCTCCGGGCACTGTATCATGTTCAGGGCTATCAGCGTCGAATTGCCCGTGCATTCAACAAGAAAGTCAAGTCGAGGGGTTTGGTCGAAGGCGACATGGTTACTAAGGAGATCCGGGCTCCAGTATTTGATCCCCGTGGGAAATTCAGGCCGAAGCGCTCTGGGCCATACATCATCAAGACCATCCTATCTGGGGGTGCTGCTAGGCTCATCGACCTCGACGGCAACGAGTTCAGTACTTTGGTCAACCTGGATCAGCTTAAGCGCTACTATCCCTGAGAGATGCTCGTTGGATCGAAAACCACAAGGGTGGGCGATTCCAAGCAAAAGTTAGAGCAGCCTGCTAGACCGGAAACCCAAGGGGGCGATCTAGGCAAAAATAAATAGGCAAAATCAAAAGCTCGCTAGACCGAAAACCTGTTAAGGCGGTTCTAGGCAAAAGTTAGAGCGTAAGAAGGAGAGGTAAAATACACGAGCGGACCTTTGCTTGAACTACGTTCTGACCTGATTCCCAGCCAAGGGATACGTAGGCAGTCTCTCAATGAGACCCGGTCATATCCTATCGAGCTGATCCATGGTCTAGCATTTTGGGTTCCTCTACCAAGGCCGAGACGGTTCAAAGTTCAAAAGGGGGAAAACCCTTCGTCTTTCAACTTTATTTTTGAAAACTACTACGTCTAATACACAAGCTGAGCATAAAAGCCTTAAAAGAAATGAAGCATGAAAAACAGAACAAAATGCTTGAGAAGCCTAACGGCTCACAGTTTATTCTGAATACAGCAAAGTGGTTTGGAGTCAGTCAATATTCGCTCTTGCGTGCACATCTGCTCTCAACCATCGTCTATAGCGATTCTTTAATCGAGGGTCGAAATCTGGCATCTCCGCCTGGAGAATCCTCAGGCCCCAGCGCCTCTGATAGCCACCCAGCGTCTGAGCATTGAAATTTGGAAGACGGAAGCCCCCGACGCTAATTTGGACATTCTTCTGCGAAGCGCCCAGTTGGCGAAGGATCCGCCCCGGGATATAGAAAGTAAAGCTGGTCAGCCCCGCGATGACCATCCTGTCGAAGCCATCGGAATGGATGGCCATGTCTGCAAGGTCTAACCAAGGACACCTCCAAGCAATTTCATCGGGCTGCATCTCCTGCATGAACTCGTACCAGCCTTCCACGTCCAAGTCAGGATATCTCATCTCTCTCTGATGAACCCGTTTCGGAAACAAATTCCAGCCCGCCGCCGGTGGATGCAACAGACTCAATTTGTCCGATAGCCACAGCTGCATGAGTGACAAAACAAGTAAGAAACCAGATAAAGCCTGAGCGGAAAAACAAGTGAGAAGCTAGGAAGTAGCCTGAGCCGAGTGTCGAGGTAAAACGAGAATGTGCGAAAAACCAGAAAAAGGTGAGCTGAGTGAGTTTACCTGGAGCAAGAGCGGACTCCCGCTGAACACTGCCGACTGGCCTGTACTCACCAAATCCAAACCCAAATGCGTCTCCGCTAGGACCAAGGGAAGCACATTTCTGCGGGCCCCCATCTGAGCAGCCATGCTCACAAGCAAGGGACTGACCCGCCCGTCGGCCGGAACAAGTAAGTAGGCCGCGAGCAAGCAAATGACCAGGGCAAAGCGCCGACGCGCTTGGATTTCCTCGCTACCCGGGCTATCCACAGCAACAGCCGGGCTGTACATCTCAACTAGCCGGAAAATGTTCACCTGTCCGCCTTCCAGGATCGTGTTCGCTAAACCCCGGGGGATACCGAGCGAGCTAGCCAGCAACTTCGGCATGCTCTCTTGGTAGGGGGGAACGACGAGCGTCGAGGACGCGTAGGTGCGGAGGTACGCTTGAAACTCCTCCACGGTCGGGCACATCTCATCGTCACCAAAGCGGAAGACATGCACATCCGGGTCCCAGAATCTCAGGGCGGCCCACAACAGCGCCGGTCGGATAGGCACATGTCGAAGAAAGCGGAACGGGGAAAGCCCGTGGTGTTGAAAATTGAGCCAATCAACACTTAAAAAGGAGACTAGCCAAGGCCTGATCAGTGTTGGGAGAGGGTTATCCATGGACAACGCTGCTTATATGATGGAAAAGAAAGTGGGTAATTGATGCTGTAAATACCTGAAGGAGGCATCCCAGCTTTATAGGCCCTCAATGTGCCGTTGCAATTCTCATAAGGCATGAAGCCAATCAACTAGCCTCCAAGGTGGCATCCCATCAAGTACCCTGCATCCCTGAGCCTTCAGAAACCGTGTGAAGACCGTGTAGGGATAAAAACAAACTCCCCCTGAAAAAGGACAGTTGGTCAGTTCAAGTGGATCTGACTCTCAGGATCTTGGCGTACGCCACCTTGTAATTGGCGTACACAGGGTTTCTTCGAGATTGGCGTACGGAGCAACTCCTTTGGCGTACGCCAGGTTGGTAAACCAGAAAACAGTTTTCAGCAGCTACTGCCTTCGCATGGTCGCCTTTGGTTCCAGAGTTTGCTTTGGCCATTTCTTGGTTCCCCCAAGTCTTAAAAAACATTTGAGACTGCAGCGAGGCGTCGGAACTCAAAAGCCACACCCGTCGAAGATTTTGGACCCCCGGAAGCCCGTTTCAAGCTCAAAATCAAGGATACGGAGGGTCGAATCTCGTTTTAGAGGGCTTTGCCAAGTTTTGTTATGCCATACATGTCACATAGGCCTTGTGTGACTGTACGGGGGTGTCGGTTTCAGTCCGGGCCTATATCGAGTCATCCTTTGCGTCTTATGTCCGTTTTTGCGACATTTTTAGCTTTTTATCGGTATTCGCCGTATGCCGGAGTATTTTTACCATTTTGGTGGTTCGTACAAATCATTGTACATCTTTGGGGTCTTTCAAAAGTGTCAGTTTCTTCCGTTTCGGGGAAGTACGGATTTTGGCCTATTAACGCCTATTTTCCCGTATCCTCCGCGTGTCTGGGGTATACCTCGTATCCTAGAGCATTTCTGTCCATTTTTATTCGAGCTACGTCTTCTGTGCGCATGCGCGAGTGTCTGTGTCGATTCAGAACTATCATCAATGCATGTTAGATGTTAGGGGATGGTTCATTCGCTTTCTTAAGCACAAAATCCAATAATTGAAAGAATCAAACGAACGGAAGATGCAGATATTATTACTACTATTTCAAAGCCCTAAAAAGCAAAAGTTGGAAATGTATCAAGCGGCACACCGGCCCAAGCAAACTCAAAAATATCAAGGCACACTTGCCCAAAAGTCAACAGGCACGCAGGCCTCGTATCCAAAATCCAAAATGTATAAGTATCAAAGTCAAGTCAAACAGCAAAATAGACTAAGGCTCAGTGATAGCCCTCAGTCGTCAAAAAGGTCCTCGTCGTCCTCTTCCTCCTCGCTCTCTACCAGCTCGCGCGGGTCTATCCGGAACCGAGGATCACCTGCGGAGTCCGAACCGCTGCTGAGAGACGTGCTCTCCTCTTCTTCCTCTTCCTCTCTCCTTCTCTCTTGCGAAGGCCCCTCAGCAGGCCTCTTCTCTGCAGGTCTCTTCCTCAGCTCCCGGCGGAGCGGGAGATCCTCGCTGGCAGGCGCGATCCGTACTCCCCTCTGAGTACTCGCTGCTGGCCGGGAAGAGCTTGGCGCTATCTTCTTCTGAGGAGGTGGCCTCACGCTCTTCCTTCTAGGAGCCGCCCTAGCCTGCCCCTGCATTGCATTTAACTTGTTAATATTTGTGTACATATTGCATATATTCTGAAATGTGAAAGCAGGTCATCATTCTATCAAAGTTTCAAAGTCATACCTGAGGCCGCACAGTAGGAGCTGGAGCTGGAGGCGGATAGTGCAGCCGCAGCAGAGCACCGCTGGCGATCCTGTGAAACTCCTTCTCCATTGCCTTCATCAAGCGCACCGCCTCTCGTACCCACGTCATGGGAGCCTGTTTACAATAAAGCAATCAAGTCAAGTATACATGTGCAAATCAAAACAAGGAAACTACAAAGGATGCTAAGTATCGTACCGGTCCTGTGATCTCGTCGGGCTCTCTCCTAGCCGGCTCGAACTGCAGAGTGGCCTCCTCTCCCTGAGCGTCCCGCACAGCCAGCGTCCAAGAAAGCTGAGGAAGTCCCGTCGCCCTAGCAGACTCACTCCTCTCCCTCGGACGGGCAGTCCTACTGCCCTGTCCACGCCTCTCCTCTCCAGCAGCTCTAGCCTCAGCCTCCACGGCTCCATGCTCAACTACTCCGAGTGGCCCCGCCAAGTATTGCCTCCGATAGACAGCATAGTCGCGCCCGGGCCGCAAGAAAGCAACAAGACCCGCTGGGACAGTGAAGCGCTGCAGCTCAGCCAGCGTGTACTGGTCCGTGTGTGAAGCACGAGGAGGAAGTAGACCGGGCACGACGAACTCCGAAGCTCCAAGTGACTGCCGTGTCACCCGGTCCCCTAAGTACCACTGCCACCCAAAGATCAACTCCAACAGCACGCGGCTCGCAGCCACCTCTCTGCTCCGGGAAAGGTACTCCGGCTCAACCTCCGTGGATCTCCAGGGATCCCACTCCACCTGCAAATGTTCAGCGGACAAGCAACAAGCAGTCGGTCAGCGACAGTATTAAAGCAATTCAAAAGTGATAGTAGGCAGTAGAAAGTTCAAGTTTTACCTGGGCACCCGACAGCTCGTCAAGGTACGCTCGGAAGGCCTGGAGGCTCCCTCTTGCCGCCTTCTTGCCCCTATGCGGTGGTCCCCATATCAGAGCACGGGGAAGCATCTTCAAGTCCGGGCAAGTATTCTCCGGAGGGTACATCTTCAGCACCTCATAGGCCCATAGCTGCAAGTTCAAACAGTCAAAGCATCAGTACGGCAGTTACAATTCGAAAGAAAGGAAGTTACTCGAAAAATAAGGGTTCATAGGCGTGATTTCTTACCTCCCACACCCTCCAGTAGCCGGCAATCGCCTTCTTCCGGCGAGAGAACTCTCCCATGAAGCTGTAGCACGTCCCTAGAGCTGCACCTCCCCAGTCGTACCTCGCCGCTCTACGCAGGTCAAACAAGGCTGGCAAGTAGGCCGCGTGCACCGTGGACCGCTTGTTGGGGTACAATGAGGCCCCGAACAAGTACAGCAAGTAGGCCCTCGCCATCTGCTCCTCCTCCTGCTCCGAGCTCGGGATCCTGCCCGTCAGATGCCAATGGAATTGATCATGGGCGTATGTCTCCGAGATACCCGCCGGCTCGAAGCCCAAGAACCACCGCAGCGCCGCCGGATCCTTGTGAATCCCCGTGTCGAAAGGGATCGGATCCCCTCCTACCCTCAAGCCCGTCAAAGCAGCAAAGTCCGCCGGAGTCAGAGTCATCTCCCCGATCGGAAGGTGGAAGGTGTTGGAAGTATCCCACCACCTCTCAGCCAGCGCCGTGAGC
>BPLS01031718.1:0-14514 GCA_019656275.1 Rhododendron kiyosumense | reverse complement strand
ACATCTGTATGCATGGAGAGAGAGAGAGAGAGAGAGAGAGAGAGAGAGAGAGAGATGTACCAGTAGTTGTAAGAATCTGTTGCGTACTCTGTAGGATTTGGGGGAATTTCTCTCTCTTTTTAATGAGCAGAGAGTATTCAAAGCACAGGTCTGGTTAAAAGCTTCAAAAGAATCAAAACAGAGGAGGGGAGCGGGAAGGTTTTCCGGGTGGACACGTGTCATTTCTTTATTGGCTTCTCTTCTCTAGGGAAGTGGCAAACGACGGTCTAAACTGAGCTGGTTGTCATTAGGCTTCGTTTGGATGTTCATAAAAGGAACTTTTGGGGCCTGGTGGTTTACTGTGCCTCTAAACTAGGTTTATTTTGAGCTCGAAGAAAAATAAGTTGATCGGATATCTGATAACTATATTATCAAAATGAAATTTAGTTGGAATTCCGAGATTATATCACAATACTGTCAACGTATCTCAATAAAGATACTAGGCTAATATAACAAATCTTTATTAACTGCAACTTATGCTCAGTTTGAATCTCTATAATCTCCTGTGTAAATAGGAATTTGATTTCCAATACTTCAATAAAGTCAAATACTTCCTATTTGCATGGATTAAGCCAAAAGTCTCGGATTCCCATGGAGTTGGAGGGATGTTATTGGTATTTAGTTTTATACTATATTGTGATTCCTGATTGTATATTTGTATGTCGTCAGCAATCACATTTCTATTCCAGCCAATTCCAAATGAAAGCATGAAAATATGGCATTACATTCACATTTCCTCTCAATATATGGCATTACCCAAATTGAGCCCGATTGTTTTGGTTATTTCTCGTCAAAACCTTTCTATCCCTCCCCTTTTTCTAATAAAAAAAAATAAAAGAAAAAGTAGAAGAGAAAATAAGGAAGAGAAAATACTACTAAAAAAGAACAAAGAGAAGCTATATATACTTCAATTGAAAATAGTATATACAGCAAACAAGAATTGATTAAACAAGGGAAGTGAATTTTCTCTCTCATTTCTAATCTCACATAGCAAACGCAATTAGGGTGAAGCATTTACTGGGGAGGAGAGTTTTGACTCCGAAAAGGCAAGAGTGCTTCTGGTGCTATCGTATATAAGATCACAACTGCATTTGGAAGGGGCTTTCCCTCTTTAACAAGCCGGTGGCGATCGCACTCCCAAGAGAGAGTCTCGACGCGGCGGGGAAGGAGATTCCTCCAGAAAACATACAAACGAAAACAAGAACGCATAAGAAATTCAAGAAACAAAAGCCTTTCTTTGACTACTTTGTGAAGGTATATCCAACATACTCCATTTACAATAACGTAACACCACCAGCTCCAGCTCCATCTTCATCATAAATTCACACTTCTACTGCAACTCTTCGTACATGCCCGATTATAACTAACATATTGCACACAGGAAATACGATAAACACTCGAGGCCTGGATCCTAATTATCCTGTAAACAGGGTCTTGAAAAGATTTCAAGGAAAATGAACCAGGAAAGAAACCAAAAAATCGAAAAAGATAAGCAAAATGGCAGCACAAGAAATCAAGAGTTTAGTCAATAAGTAATCGTCTTTGGGCAAGAAAATTTAGTTTTCCACTAGTTATCTACCACCATTGCTCGACTTCAACGATCCGTCTCTCATCAAATGTAAGCTGAGACTGTTGTACTGCTCTCTTGAATACAGCCTTGACTCTTTTCTCCAATCCGTGCCGGCTTTCATCATTGACGCAAACTCCTCATAACTTATACGTCCATCCTGAAAAACAAATAAAGCAAAATTAAGAATAGAACCAATCACATGCAAAATAACACATTTCTCCGTACATCAAAAATGGTTCACAATAGGATGAGAATGTGGCTTGAAAAATCTAAGGCGGGTGAAGGCTGGAATGGAATGGTCATTCCCTTGAAATCCTAATACAGTTGGTGGAAAATTTCTCAATTTACGTCATAAATGGAATCATCATTCACCAACCTACATGAATGACCATTCAACTAGGAGGCTAGCAATGAACATTCCATTCCTTCCCAAAATAACTTTTAGCGAAACAAAAACTACCTAGCTGTCCAAAAAAAAAAAGAACTCAATGAAGACCTATGATAATTCGGACCCTGTCAGTATCGACATCCTGCATGATGGCATTAATAACTTCTTCATTGTTGGTGTAATGACTCTCATCTCCATCAGCTAAGGCATCCCTTAGTTCTTCAATCTCTATATACCCGCTTTGGTTTTGATCAAAGAATTCAAACGCTTTGTGAAGGTGATCTTCATTACCCATCTTTCTGAGGTGAACAGAAATAGTTATGAACTCTCCGTAGTTCAAATGTCCATCCTTGTCCACATCGCCCCTGTAAATGGGCTCAGGTTACTTAAAAGAATGAATCGAATAACAAGAATTGCATTAGTGATAAGTTACTTGAAAGATTGACGTATGCCTGTTAAAAAATATACGAACACTACTTATACGCTCTGTTGCATTAACATCATTATACGGTTTATACCATCTATTATGGTGTGTGCTAAAAGACATTCCAAAGCCAAATTTTGGCCACCCTGCTGTCTCCGAATTCCAATGGTTTGCCAAAGCTATTGCCAAATTATTGCATTACGAAATCTTGAGCCAAATTATCATAAGATTTGGTAAGTGCCAAATTCTTTCAAACATCATTTCTCTAGCTCTCTAATAATGGAACCAAAATAGCAATTCCGTTCCACATTCGTGGACAAAAACTCAAGAGATAGCATTAGCACCGGTGTAGCAAGATTGCTGCATGTGTAGCAAGAATGCAAGATTGCTGCATGGGAGCATCTTCATTGGTTCACCAAACCTCTTTCCACTAGTAAATTTAACCAAGAGAAGACCAAAAGTGATGTTCCATTCGGTTGGGCAAAAGTGTTTTCCTGTGCCGAATTTGGCATGACGTTTGACTTGTAAAATAATCTATAATGCCGTTAAATAATTAACAAGCCCAATATATCCAAGATCTAGAACTATCATGTTCTCACAATCATAACATAAGGCGGAAATTAAACATACGAGAAAGCGTACCCGAATCCATGTGAACTTTAGTGATCCGAGGCCTTTAGCAATAATACCTACAAACTTAACAGAAAAGGTTTCTCTCTCTTGACCCTCGTTCTAGCAATATAGTAACGTAAATATGATGGTGGACTGCATGCCTTTTTATAGGCAGAGAGAGGACCTGTTTCCTAATAAAGCATTTATTCTACTTTCCATCAAAGTAAGATTCTAGAAAACAACTCCATCAGTTTGACCAATCACATAATTTCTTAGGGGAAAAGATATGGCTCATAATCTCGTCAATATATAATTACCATATGTGCTGATTGCGTAATGTGGGCCAGTAACGGAAATATTCTTACATGACTAAGCCAAATTTGCCAAGTGATCATCAATGTTACTATTGATCTGAACACAGAAAATTGGTATTAGAGTCAAAATAGCTTTGCAACAATGCATAGACAATGCCTCTTTTGGCATTTTGCCTTTGTCAAAATGTCTTGAACCACTGGAGATTGCTCTTAAAGGATTGCGGCATTTTAGCACACAAAAATTTGCTACCGCGCTGCAATTAAGGCAGTAACCAAAGGAGATGCTCTAAGCACATAAAGAATTATGCAAGGACAAATCTAAGACAAACTTCATAAGAGTGCATTAGCCAGAATAATCTGTGTCTTAGTGACACTTGTCCTCTTATCCCAAGGTCAAAAGGTTGAAAAAGCAAGTTCCAACTAAGATATAGTATTTAAAGCTTCCATGAGAGTCTGGAGATCTGAATCGGAATCTGATGCCCCTGCTTTATCAACCTAACTCTAAGCTCATCAATGTTGATCTTCCCTTCGTTGTTGATATCCATCACTTGCAACCCCTGCTTTAATCCAGCTGCAACCTCTGCTGACAAATGCTCAGCAATTACCTGTTCATTTGGCAAATTGTTAGAACTACCCAGTTTACATCAATCAACCTTGAATATTCCAGAATGCGAAGCCAAAAAATATTCGTTATCTGCATATGCTGGTCATCCTTCAAAGCATTACCTTTACTTTAGATCTCTTTTCTTGAGCTTGCTCTGCACGGAAAATTGCTGGAGCCTTGCTCTCACGGTTTCACCCAAGGGAAAATTTGGAGCCTGCTTGGCATTTTGTAACCATGGATGTTCTGGAATTAAGGCACAAAAGACGAACTCAGACCATCCACAGTGGTATAATCAAAAGTCAATTATTTTTAAAGTTAACAATGTTTGTGTAAAAGATGACTCACAATGGTATAATCAAACTTAGCAACATTCTTAGAACTAATCAAATTTTGGGTTTTGAATAACCAAAACTAGCAACCTTTTGACAATAACCAGAATTTTGTATACATGCGTGTTTCAACTACTCCAGTATTTTCTTCTTCGCCTGCTCTATATCTTCTTTACTTCACCTACAAATTGTTTCTCTTTCTCTTCCTCCAAAAGTGAAGCTCATATCTCTCGTTCATCTACAATTCAACCCATCGTTCGGTTGATTAAGCCCAAAAAAAAAAATTCATAATAGGAGGGAAGGAAGTCACCAATTTTTTTCCCAAAATTAAGGGTGAGAATCAATATATTTTTGCAAAAAAAAAAAAACATAAATGGAGGGAAGTAAATGGAGCGAAATAGAGGGGGAGATAGAGTGTGAAATTGCAGTGGATCCATTATTTTGGTTATGAACTAGAAGTGATCATTGTGGACCTCAATATTATTAAGCTTAACAATCTTTTAAATCTTTTAAATGAATAATCAAAAGCTGATGTATCAACTTTTGATTATCTATTTTTGATTATGCCATTGTGGATAGCCTCATGTTACGTTTCTAACATTTTGTACCTAAGAAATCAGATAGTAATAATTACTTTTTGCGAATTATAAATTCATAAACATAGTACTTTGCCATTTCAAGAGGATCATACCTAGCACTTGCTGAGCAGTAAGCCTCCGCTGAGGATCAGGGTCAAGCATCTTCTTTACAAGGTCTTTTGCATTGTCCGAAACTTTGGGCCAAGGGTCCTGCTTAAAATCTACAACAGACCAGATAATTGCTTGTTCAACGCCTTGTTCAGTCTCTGCACAGCAAGAACATATATTCAGATAAGACAGGAATTGCAGAAAGCAAACACAACAACAATTAACTTGACAAGAATCATGCCTATTCCAAACGACAGAAAATGTGAAAGTACAGTTGGAGAACGCATATAATGGTGTGCCCATGTCGACCTAATAAATTCGGTCCATAAAGAAACTGACTACAGTGAAAACTCTTATTTACGTGACTAATAAGCTAAATAGGATTCTACAAGCAAAATTCTACTTGTCCTCGTGACAAAGTGGAGTACTTCTAGTTCTGGAAACTTATCTCATACTTGGTCACAGCATCTGTCTTATTTGGTCTAATGTAAAGATGGAAAAGGAAAAGGAGAATTTGGTAGTAATAATATTCTCTTTCCCTCACAAGATCCTCAAAAGTATACCTTTGGGTGCCCATCCCAATTTTCCAACTGAAAAGAAACGCATAGCCTTGTTATTTTCGCAACTCATGTTTAACAGGCCGTGCTAAACATGAAGAATAACCAGAATCCCCTCAAGTGCACTGAATAACAAGGACATTTGAACAATTCTCAGTGTAAATGCAACACAGCCTCAAAAGCTGTTATCTGCAAGTAATGCCTGCTCGCGAAAATCATACCTGTACGCATATATGTTTCACTTAGGTAAAAAACGATTACAAAATGTCTTCGGATCGGCCACTGACCTGCCCAAAAAGGTGGGACACCACATAGTAAGATGTACAGGATTACTCCAGCACTCCAGACATCTATCTCTGGACCATAGTTCCGTTTTAGAACCTCAGGAGCCATGTAGTAAGGACTTCCCACAATCTCATTAAATATCTCACCTGTTGAATTAAACCAACTTTAGCCAATACAATGGAGGGTTCATCAACTGATGATGCAATGCAACTTGTTCAAGGCAACGACCATCCAAGGGCATTACCAGGTTTAAAGAATACTGAGAACCCAAAATCAATTGCCTTCAAGGGCGCTGTTTCTTTCTTGTTTGCGAACAAAAAGTTCTCCGGTTTGAGATCCCGATGCATAACCCCATGCTTGTGGCACATCTGCAACAAATCAAAGGATCATATCAGAAATAATGAATATTGAAAAGCATTCCAAGCAATAACAGAAGTCAAATGAAAACAACATTGTAATTCAATCTTGATTTCAGAAGAATGAAATGATAAGGGAAGAAGGCATAAAGAAATGAATGAGACAAGCGACAAATATGGAATACACAGTAGATAATAGAACAGTCGACATCTTTAATATAAAAAGAAAATAACATTATTAAAAAGGGAGCAAAATACCACTCAGGGAATTCTGCAACACGTGATGAATGCAATTAAAATGAAAATGGCACAAATCACACAGATGAGGATACCTAGATATGAACATTTCAAGTTTTACAACAAGGGCACGTGAAACTGATCTCTCAAACTCTTACCAAGGAAAACAAGAATGGAGATTAAGCAATGAAACTACGATATTCTAAATTTGAGAAGTCACTCACAATAATTGCCAACGAGTAAAATCCAAAGAAACACGGAAATATGTGTTTACTTGGACTTCAGTTACCCCAACAAACTAACACACGAAAGCCAGCTAATATAGGATCCCATACGGTGAAATCATTTTTGGGAAATAACTGCAACTAGATTTGGAAGACAAAAACTAATTGACCATTTCCTGCAAAAGTAAACTCATGTGGTCCTCATGCTAGATTTCTACTAAATTCTCCTTCTGTGAAGGAATATATATTGAACCAAAGATGAACTACTAATGTTCCGTACTCACAAAGTTGAAAATCAAAATGATTATTCAAAGTGCAAAAAATTGGGAGACTGAAGAAAGACAGATCTTTACCACAATGACTTCAACAATTGTCTTAGTGACAACTGCAGCTGCCCTTTCAGTGTAATGCCCCCTCGCGACAATCCGATCGAGCAATTCACCTCCTTCACACAACTCCATCACCAAGTGGACTGCAGTGTCATCCTCATAAGTATCTTTCAAGCTAACAATATTGGGATGCGGCGGCAACCGCTTCATGATCTCAACCTCTACCCTAACATTCTCAATATCAACTCTAGTTGTCAGCTTATTCTTTGGTATGGACTTACAAGCAAACACTTCTCCTGAAATCTTATCAGTACACAAGTACGTAACCCCAAACCCACCGCGGCCGAGCTCGCGACCCAACTCATATCTCTCCTCAATTTTACGGCCTGTTGGGTTTTCCAACACATAGCTCTTGTTTCCACCACCATTTATATATATAGGGTTTGAAGCAAAATCAATAGCAAATGGGTTTTGTTTTTGTTTCCCCCTTTTTGGTGATTGAACAGATGGTGCAACACAACAGTTTCCCATAAATTAAAGATTCAAAATTCCCAACTTTCCAAATACTTCAAATGTAATCCAAAAGTAGAGCAATCCCAAGCTTCAATTCCTCACGAGTCAAAGCCTCAATGAAGAAAGTTTCGATCTTTAAGCGATATGGGTAACCCACATATGATCGAAATTCTGTACTATTTTTTAACCAAAACAAGAAGAAATCAAGAAAACAGAACCTGGGTTTTTCTTGAAATTCAACGCTTGAAGAGTTTCAATACCAAACTTGACCTCTGAGATGTTGTAACCCAAATTCGATAGTAACCCGTGGGGAGTTTTCCCGAGAAATTTTTTTTTTGTAGATTCAGAGGAAATCGGCTACACAAAGAATAGTTGAAATTTGATGATGATATTTATGGGAGAAGAGGAAAGGGTTGTGGGAAGGAAGAGGTGAGAAGAGGAATTTATCTCATCAGATAAGAGAGAGAGAGAGAGAGAACAGGTCAGGGAGAATGACTCAAATCCATTTCGCAGAGACTTCCCTCCTACCGAGCCATCTCTCCAGTTTTCAGAGAGAAGAATTCTTTTTTTTTTATTTTTATGTGGTCTGTAAAATATTGAACTTGAATTTCAAAGCTACATTTGTTTTGATAAAAAAAAAAACTCACACAAGTTATAATAATAAGCAACAAATGATTTTACTATTTCGTGTTCGTCATCTGCAAGTTTAATTGACGAATTCAAAGTAACAGGCGTGACTCTCTTTTTTTGCCAATAAAAAAAAAATAGGCGTCACTTGAAAGCAGTTTATTGTGTTAAAAAATCAATTAGAAAAAATGAAAAATTCTAACCCTCACTAAAAGTTGATGAAATAATTAATTTTCTTCATTGACAAAACAAAACAAAACAAACCACCCCAACCACATTTTTTTTTTATTCAAAAAACATGAAAATTTGTGAATTTTACGATATATTTCCGAAATAGAATTCACAAAACACTATCTAAATAAAAAAATCCCAAACACTTATTAAACAAGCTGTTGGTCCTATTTTCAATTTTCTGTTAAAGTGTTTGAAGTTGTATAAAATAGATATTCCATAAATTAAACTAATTCTTAAAAAAAAAGATATGAATTACACTATTTTTTTAGAGTCGTCTAGCGAGAATTTTTTCAACTTTAGTCTATCTTTTATACACATAAACATTGTCAATTTATTTCATGAAGACAAACGATTAATTTAATTTTTTTTATGAAAATCAAGTTAAAAAATTACAAAATATTTTAAACTAATTTTGTCTAAAGCACGGTCCAGTCTTCCCTCCCGCCGACACGTATATAATACCGTTGAGAAACGTTGCCCGTTTCCCACCAGAAATCCGAATAACAGGTGGCGTCTTTTTATTGGTCTAAATCTATCCTGCCGACATTCTAGAAGCTGACCAAAACTCCATTGACCGACTAGTCCAAAAGCCCCTTCGTTCTCACGTTTATTTACGCAAGCAACCCGGGTTAAGGCACCCCGCCAAAAAACCAGGAGGTCTATTTCGTCATTAACAAAAGTTAGGGTGACGTTTGCTGACCAGGGAAACTGTTGCCAACCGGCTACTGTACAAAATTTCTATGCACTGTTATGTGGTACCCTAGAGACCTTTTTTACCGTGAGAGTCATGAATCTGGAGTGCTTTAATGCATCCTGTACTACGCCGTGTAGAGTGTCCGATTTGGCAGTCTATTTCGACAATGGATGATTTAGATTTTAATTCAAACAATATGCGGGTTAGATTTGTGGGAGCTTGGATTAAATTCAAACAGTTTTTGCCAAAATGGACGGCCGGATGTGGCGGGTGTACTAAAACACCCTCCATTCCCCGAATTAGGTATTTAGTGATGGAGTTCACATCAATTTGTGATAACAAGATTTTTGAAACACCGTCATGTGATTATGCTGCAGCCCCAAATATTCTTCTTTTTTGTTGCAAATTTACCCCTGATATCTCCCCCCTCTTTTCCTTTACTTGAATTTTGATTTCTTTTTAGTTATAACCGGGTTCCTTTTGGTGGGGCTGATAATTGAGCAAAACAACAAATGGTTCAAATGTGTTCAAGCTTGATTTATTTACGAAGTAAGTTCATTTCAAACGAGCATTAGGAGCCGATCACAAGCTGATTTCGCGTGGTTGGGATTTATTAAATATTGAAAAGTTTATTGAGCTTCAAAAAATATTTCAATCAATTTGATTCGTTTATCTAATAACAAACTAATTTCACACATACTTTTAACAAGCGAACATGAGTTCAATTCAAGCAGTTCGGTTTTTTTATCGGCCTGGGTTGGGCACCACGTGTCCTTACACCTGGTTAGTAATTAATATTTCCTACTTTAGGATAATCACTAAAAGAAGGAGGGAAATTAAAAGTATAGTTGGGGCATCCAAATGGTGATATTGCTTCCAAGTTTTAACCCAATTTTCAGTTTTGACATGCTACAACCAGTAATAGGACCAAATTGAATTTGTGAATTTAATAAATGTAAGTCAAAATACTATGATGATAATCCTCATCACTTGATCAACTTATATCTAACCATACCTATTGATTTCAATCGGAAATTAGGTGCATCATATTTTTAAGTATAATAATAGTGTTGCTTCTTCTAAATCAATCTTTTATATATAGTAGTATATATATTTTTACGAGTATGTTATGTATTCCAATGATGCAATAAAAGTGGTACATAATAATTAATTTCTTTACCCATTAAAATCACAATTTAGTTAAGTCCTCACCAATTTTATTTTATTTTTTGTCAATATTATACACATCAACTAGATGTTAGTAAATTAGTCTACAGAGGATTTCAGAGACTATCTATAGTCCTGAATCTCAAATGCTCACGAACCCGAATTACCAACTGGGACAAAAACCCATTGGTAGGTCCACACCGAATTTGACCAATATTCCTTAGTTTGCTAAATCTAGAACTTCATAGCTAGCCTTTCCTTCTAGAATTTGAGATTTTCCAAGTTCTCTAGAAATGAACACCTTTCCCTCCCTACTTGTCAGGGTTTGACTTTTCAGCGTGGCTCTCTCTATCAATGATCAATAATTGAAGGGAAAAATGTGCATGGGTCACAAGTTATCAATTCCTCGCATATGCTTTCTATCTAGAACATAATTAACAATCCAAATAAGGACTCAAACTTAATTAATGAGGTGCATGTGTGACATGGGAAAACAAGTTCCTCTCAAGCATATATTAATTGAATACTCTTTTAGTGCCATTATTGAGTGTAACCATATTTACAAGAAGAACCTTCCCTGCTTAGGTCAATATTGAAGATCTGGAAGTCTGGAGAACAGACTTGATATCCTCACGATTCTATGGCAGAGACTGGGCTGTTACGAATCCGATCAGACTGAAAAAACCAACTGATCGGTTCGATCTTCGGTCAGTCCATGAGCGTTTTTTGGTGGTTCGGGGTGGACCAAACCGAACCGACCTAGGTTCAATTCGGTCTTGGTTTTTTGAAAATCTATACAGACCGAACCGACCAAATCATATATATTATAAAAATGGGCCCAAAATGGCTGGAAATGGCCAAATAAAGGTAGAAAAATGGCCCAACAGTCATTAGTAACTTAGGTTTTGGAAATGGGCCCAAAAGGCCCATTTCAAGGTGGACCAAAATTCCCAAACTCACCCCGAACCGAACCGAACCGAAATTAATACCGGTCGGGATCGGTCCCGGACTTATATACCCAGAACCCGATCAGTTTCCGAAAAATCCACCCCAAACAGAACCGAACCGAACCAACCAAACAACACCCCTAGTAGAGACCGAACTAGTCAATCTTATTCACCGTGGATCTTCTTAGTCAGGCGAAAAAGAAAAGAGGACTTATACATTATGGTTTGTGAGCAAGGGACCAATTAAACACAAATGATTTTCGGAGAGGATAGAATGCACGTACAAGAGATTTTAAACTTTTAAATAAAACCCGGGTTGCAGTCCCTTATAGAAATGGAGCTTCCCAAATCTCATCTGTAATTCCTTGGCCAAGGAACGCTACTCACCCGTACCTATATGCACTTGGTAGCTCATCATCTAGCAGGAAGTACAATTTTCATTTCAGATTTTGATGTATAGATGAATAAAATACTGCTTCTCAAAAAATAATATAATTTGCTTGTTTGCAAAAATTGAAGATTTTCTCTCCATTAATAACAACTATGAACGAGCCACATCACCAAATCCAATTTATGACGGCATGACAGTTTCAAACCATCATTTTTGAATTTGGAATATCAGGATACAACCTAAATGCATTAAATAAACGCAAGTCTATACTCTTGATGAAAAGTCAAGAAATGTATGTCGATAAGTATTTTATTTCACCACACAAATTGTAAGCTTGTTTGGATAATGAAGAAATGTTATTACATGCTCCTACTTGAATATGTACGGTATACAACATCTTGAATCGCTTTGAATTTATAACATTCTGTGTGAAAATTCGTATCATCAATAGTAAATTGGAAACTTAGGTATAGAAACTCGTCATAATGTTTGAGTCGTTTGACCATAAATTCATAACATCAACTTTTAACTCATAAATATTACTTCATTGTAGTAAGCGGCAAACTAATGAAAGATACCAAGAGAAACCATATTATTCGGATGACTCGAATGATTTGTGTTAGTATTTGAAGAAGATAATCGAATGCCGTTATCAAAGACAAACCGAAAATCTCTACATCAATCATTATGATTTTTCGTCTAGACATCGTAGAGAATTGAGAATTCAAAATTGTTTCTCTATTTAAAAACTGAGCTGGGTATATAATGGATAGAGTGAGGGAGAATATTGTGGTCACCGGCCAATATAGAGTAGATCAATTTGTAAAATGACTTTTTGTCTTGATATTGCGAATCTTTCAAAAAAATTTAATTTTTCTTGAAAAATCTATATCCAAATAGGAGTGCATGTCTAGTTATGAGCATGCCAAAAAAAATATTTGCTTCTACTTGTTTTTCTTTTCCTATCGTTTTCTCTTCTTCTTTTTCCCTTTACGAATCCAGGATTCAAATACAACCTTAATGCATTGATATTTTGTAACTTAACCCTCGAAACCCAACCCGGCCAAGTCACACAATGTGCATTCATGTGTACGAGTGCAAGTACGGAAATGTCTTTAAAAAACATCAAAACTACCATAATTCGCCGTGAGCGAGGATTAAAAGCACGAGTTCAAAGCGATGATTGAGAGCAATAATGAGGGTACTATGTGACTAAGAACCCAACAATAGAATAAACACCGAAATCCAAATTACAATAATTCCATGACTGATAAACCCATTTTATCAAATGGTATAGAAACCCTAGTTTAACCAAAAACAGAGAACCCATCAAAGGTAAGCAAAAAGAAAAAAACTAGAGATGGTGAAATAAACAGAGGACACGAGTCACTTACCCACTAAGAAAATTCAAGAACTCAAATATTTCAACAACGGGGAAAAGAAAACCAAGGGGGGAAAGAGGAAATTTTAGCTTCACCAAACCCTAGTCTTCCCTCTTCAAAAATCCAAATGCCCAAACACAAACAATTAACAAACTCAATAAATCCCCATGGTTGTGAAAGGCCATAAGCACAAAACCCTAACAGCCTGTTTGGATGGGGGATTTGCCCCCGGATATACGACGCGGTTGGAGTAGTAATCCGGCCCCACCTCTTCTCAGGTGTTTGGTTGCACAAAACACCAGCCGGATTTGGCCCCTGATTTGTTGGATTCGGATTTGTAATCCACTTGCGGTGGATTTGGTAACGACGGGGTACCCTTGTCGTTGCTATATCCGGGTCCCCAAATGACCAACATGCCCTCTAACACAACACAACAGAACTGAAGAAGATGACGAGAGAGAGAAGAACTGTTCGTGAGACGAAGTGTTGTACCGATCATCGCCAGAGCCACCCTCGTTGCTAGTAGAAGTGGACAGAGAGAGGTCGGAGTAGTGATGATCGGAGCAAGAGGCTTACGGCCGGAGTGGTGATGATTGACGGCGGAGGCGGCGGTGGACGGATTGCACGAGGGGTTGCAGAGGATTGGGTTTGGGTAGGGGCGTGGGTGGCTGGGTTTGAGGTGTTGTGTACTGGAGAAGATCTGTATTTACATACTGTATACATTTACATATATATGTAATGATTTTTTAGTTTACAACTACATTTATTCACTTTTAGTTTACAATTACATATATATGTATATATATACTCTTTCACCATTTTTCAATTACAATTTTTAATTTTTTCGACAAATATGGTTTACTTTTGATTTGTTCCGGAAAAAAATATTTTTCTAAAATGAAATAAGTTTAAACATTTGTGGGGGCAATTCAGTCATTTAATATCTAATTCCATCATATCCCCCTCCAAATCCTCTTTTTCAAAAAATTATCCAAACACCTCGTTACAAATCCACCATTCTTAACATATCACCCCTCATTACATATTCACTCTCAAATCCACCCTTATTACATATCTACCCAAATCAAATCCTCCATCCAAACGGACCGTAACTTTCCAACCTTCGTGAAACAAAAAGTGTCTCGGACAAAACCATCAAAACCCTAAAAGATTTCCAGGTTTCACAAAACAAAACCCTAACCGCATTGGTCATGAATGATTCGAGGATATAACGAGTTCAAGAAACAGAGCATTCTCAAGTACCATGGGCATGGGCAGAAGCATAACAATATGCAAGAAACACATATTTCATTCAACACAGCTGCGGAAAATGAAGGAAAATCTGAGTAAACCAGATTATGTTGATTGAAATGTGAACAAATACACCTTTATAGAGAGAGACAGACAGACAGACAGACAGACAGAGAAGAAGAAGATGATGATGATGAAGAAGATGACAAACCCTTCTCACAATTGGGTAAAAGTACAGAGGGTATGTTCAAGAATCACGTATTCATCAAACCCACTAGCGGAATCGAAGAAAACAGAGCATGTATGTACATCTGTATGCATGGAGAGAGAGAGAGAGAGAGAGAGAGAGAGAGA
>BPLS01031715.1:56071-73680 GCA_019656275.1 Rhododendron kiyosumense | reverse complement strand
TTAAACTTGGGAGGTGTACTTCGAATCGAGCACCTTGAGAGAGTGAAAAATCCAGTGGATGCTAAAGACGCCAATTTAGTGGGAAAACACAATTTACGTGTGCTAATACTATGTTGGGAAGATAATGATGAATCTAAATCACAAGAAAACGTCGAAGAACTACTTGAAGCCTTTGAACCACATACAAACATTGAGAAGTTGGTCATAGAGAATTACTACGGCATCCACTTGCCACGCTGGATGATGGATCTAAAAAATGTAGATCTTATTGAGCTCAGAAATTGCAAAAATTGCTTAAAACTTCCACCAATTGGACGACTACCTTTGCTGCGAAGGTTGTCAATTTGGAGTATGGACAAGGTCAATTATATTGATGATGATTTGCCCGATGGAGACCCGGTGAGAGGATTCCCATCTTTGGAAGTGTTGATGCTGTATAATTTGTCTAGTTTGAAAAGTTTATCAAGAAAGGAGGGAAAAGAATTGTTTCCTCTTCTTCGCAGGATGAAGATCGCAAGTTGTTCTAACTTGAGCTTCCAGAGTCTTTCCTCGCTGAAAACCTTATCAGTTGCGGGACCTTGCGCCAATGAGGTACTGGAGTCAATCTCAACTTTTGAAAGTCTCACTTCTCTTGAAGTTGAGGGAAATGAGGAGGCTATTTGTTTTCCGGAAGAGGTTCTAAGAAACCTAACTCTTCTCAAGTCACTTCGCATTGATCGGTTTACAAAGTTAAAATTGTTTCCTAATGGCCTTGCACACCTCAAGGCATTGAAGTCATTGTCCATCTATAGTTGTGATAAGCTCAAGTCTTTGCCAGAGGAAGGGCTACGAGGTCTTGAATCTCTCCAACGTCTGTCAATCAAGTGGTGCGAAGAGTTTAGTTCCTTGACTGAGGGCTTGCAACATCTCGTTTGCTTGGAGTCATTGGAGATTATTGGGTGCCCAAAGCTGGTGGCTCTGCCAGAGGGCGTTAAACACCTCAAATCCCTTCAACGCCTACTCATGATTGGGGATTCAGATGTGTTGGTGGCTTTGCCTGAGACCTTGCAACATGTCCGCGCGTTGCAATATCTACAAATTTCGAGCTTTCCAACACTGACATCATTGCCAGACTGGCTGGGGAACCTCACAACTCTTCAGTCATTGATCATCTCTCGCTGCCCGAAGATTTCATCACTTCCAGCTAGCATTCAAAGGCTTACCGAACTCAGAAGGTTGTCAATTACCTACTGCGGTCCTGAACTAGCTAGGCGATGTGAGAAACGAAAGGGCGAGGATTGGCATAAGATAGCACATATTCCGCAAGTCAATGTCAACGCACCTGCAAAGCCAAAGGTACAATGTTTCTTAGTTTATTCTGCATATTTTTCGTTTGATTCTAGTGTTTTCATGAAGCTTGTCAACAATAGCCCTCCCAGAAGGGATATGATAGGGCGCTGTAGCCCAAATTTTGGCCCGAAAATGGGCCTTGCCTTAATGTCATTTGTTTATAAATATTAAAATTATTCCAAAAAGAGCAAAGGAATTTGTACCTGGTTTAGTGATCAATCTTTCTATTGCTGATTTTTCGTTATTTGTCTCCTCGTTTTTTCCTTAAAAATCCACAATAGAGCAAAAATTACATTATTTAATACTTTAAAGAGATTTTTCAATTAACAAAGACAACAATAATGTACAAGTGATATGTTATTATATTTGATTAAACAATTTTTCTCGAAGGTTGGAAATTAACTTTAAAAATCGAGCAAGGTGACAAGGCGTTAAAGTTCATTATTGTTTGAACACATATTGCATTTGACAAAAGTTGGAAACTATCTTCATTTTTTTCTCCTAAAAACTCTTGCGGGTGGTATTCATATCCTTGTACGTTTATCTCTTACAATAGTTTCCTTTTAGTTTGAATTTCGGTAACTTTTTGGTAGTTTTATTTTTTTCATAACAAAAAGTCTTACAGATGCAGGGATCCAATATTTGGAGTTCACTTTGGGCATGCTAAATATGAGGACTGGCGCTGAACATATGACATGGATGGTTAACTTATCACTAATGGTATCTTTGTTGCAACCAAAATCTATATTTTTTACTTGAATTCGAGACGTGTTTCCATATATTTCTCTGTATGCTCTATAGATAAATAATGTTGACTGAGACACTCTTAGCAGATTCATTGAATTAGCTAGAGTGTTTCCCTACTTGAACAAAATTTCCATTTTCATGTTTGGCGCAATGTTTTAGTACATTCACAAAAATGTAGCGGCTGGTTCACAAATTAAGCATGTAAAGTACTTTTCAACCAAATAACCAGAAATTTCTGTTTGTTAGATGACCACAAATTCTGACAACTAGATTTGTTCTTTTTCTTCAGCAAGGAAAAGCGAAACAAATTCGTCCCAATTGACTGAGATTTCAATGCTAATTCATTGTCTGGTGTATAACGATGAACCAGGATCTCGTTCATGATTAGCTACTGCTTATTTCAAAGAAACATAATGAATTTATTCAAAATGGTGTTACATATTTGTTTCCCTTGTATTATTCAATTTATTGGTTGAGTTAGTGTTCAGTTATAAACTTTAGTTCTTTTGCTGAACGAGAAAGAAAGTTTGCACAAGCGGATAGAGATATACCAGAACTTCTAGAATTGAAAGAGTTAATTAAGCGATGCGATCTAAATGTTATTGAAGCTCCTCTTTGTTTAAGAGAATAATTGTTATGTACAAGTGATCAGCACCCTGTCTAAGTTGAAGCTACGTCTAAATCAACACCTTGCATCAATGAGTGAGGTACTTAAAAAACATATAGTTTCTTGTAAGTTAGCTTTAAATGGGCTTGAAGCATAAAAATGCCAGTAAGAGTACTACTCCATACGCTGACGGTGTGAATTTGTGTTTTCCTAAAACAAGCCTGCTGCTTCTGAATTACACAATTGTCTGAGTCAAACTCTGATGCTTAAGTATCTGTATGCTTCTTGTCTATTTATTTGCTCATTCATTCGTATCCTATGGTCATGTTTGTCTGCTGCTTTTGCTTTTTGTTTTCTTTGTTTCGTTAAACTCATTCTTGGATCTGGGATTTGTCAACTTGAAGGGAAATGACATGCAAATGAAATGACTTCACGAATAGATTCGTGGGGATGTAATTATGAAGATTGGCTCCTTTTTGCATACCTCCATCTGGATGCTTGAATACAATGTTGACTCTAAAGCCTATGTTTTTCGTGTCGAGACGATGGTTAAGTCCGCCTGAAAGGGCCACAATAGGTTTTTTCAGTTTTTGGGTTTGGAGGGTTAAAAACTTATGTTGGTTGGGATATTTTTTGCGAGGACATTATTAGTGTATTGCATTGAGATTCATTATTTGCATATCCGAAAGGAAAAATATTAGGGTTTGGGAGAGAGAACTTGTAATTTGGGTGTGGTTAGATTTTGAAAGGGGGTTGAAGCAGAAACTCTGCTTTGTATCTCTCTTGAGCAACCGTTTGCCTTGGCATTAATTGAAGCCCTTACTCGATATTGCCCGTGGAGTAAGTTTACACCCCAACATAAGCCAAACCACGTCCTTCGTCTCTCTCGGTTTGATTTTTTCTCGTTTGCTTGATTTTGCTTCGCACATTACTTTTTTTTGATTCAATATTCGTAACCATCAATTGTTGAGTCTTTGGTGGCCGGCTCTCCACAAGACAGTAATCAACCAAAACAATACTACCGGCCGTGTATGTTGTACTCGTTTCTTTTCATTTCCACCATTAGAAAGCGAATATCCATCCCTTGGTTTGGTTACCTTCCTTTTTGTTTACAAATCCCAGATCAGGCGCCTTCCCAAGCCCATGAGAAAATTGTCTGGCTTTATATCTCGATGTAAAAAAGATTTAGAATGCACAAACTCCACAAGGTTGATCTGGAATAAATATCAGGATTAACCCGTCTTGACAACTTTTAGATTATCTAAATGGTCCAATCGGATGTACAAATCACACGTAATTACCATTTGATCTGCAAGCATAAGAACGGTCTTTGAAGAAAATTCCTGCTGCAAAGATTGAACAAGTCTTCAAGGCTCTGTCCGAGCAAATCCATTACTAGAACATTATAATCTCCCTCGACTCCAAACCATCTCATGTTCGGAATTCCAGCTATAATTTGGTCAGAGTATTGATGATCGGAAAAGAGCAAAGATATATATGAGCAAAAGATTTCACAAAAGATCAACTGACAGTAACTGATTTAATAAACAAATCGAAAAAGTTGGAAATAAAACTGTCATTACTTCCTCCCTGTAGAACTCTGTACAGCCTTGATTCATAAAGCAACTGTGCGTGTTTTGTCTTCGCATTTTCCTGAGGATTCGGAACAGTATTAGCATGTTATCGGCCACAAATATTGAAAATCAAACTGTGCAACAGTATTGATATTGAACTAAGCAAAGAGACTGGCTGATGTTACGTGCAAATGCAGTGATATTTGATACAACATTACGTGCAGCACTGTCGTTTGTAAGTTTGTAAGTTGGAAGTCAATTCCTTCCCAAATGCAGTGATGTTATGACATAAAGATTAATCCCTATGGCTAGCTGCTCAGCAGATTCAAAATCCATCTAACCTTTACCAAATGTAGACCCAAATCCACATCCCAGGTGATTCAAACATGAGTACTGAGCCGTTAGGACATAAATCTTCTACTCTTACAAGACCACCAGACGCAATTTGTTTGTCTTTGATGTTTTCCATAATGTATATAAATATGATCAGTATTCAGATGGGGCTCATTTTTTGACAAACATTTGGTGGGCCGCCTTGTCACCAGCTTGAGTTTAGGGACGGCCTTGGATGGACCGACTTAGAAACCGTGCAATTTTATTTCTGATGAGGTCAGATGGCTAAAATATAACACTACTTCAGGTGTTATATCATACTACTTACTTGCCACAACCGGCCCTAAGCTAAAGTTCAAGCTGCAGCCGCTTTAGACCCCTGAAAGTTTATGAATGTAGGGGGTCCTCTTACTTTGGTAATCCTTATAAGTCAAACCAAAAAAGGCCTCATTTTAAATCTTCTATTTAGGGTCCTGAAATGTCAAGTCTGGCTCTGCTAATTACCGAGGACCATTGTTTTCCTCCCTTAAACTTTCGGAACCAAAAATCTGCACAGAAACGTAAGTGATTGAAAACCAAATATCGCCTTCCAACAGAATTTGGACCGATAGTCAATCCATCAACAATGATGCACAACATTAGAAGCAGTCGACAAACAAATTCAAATGTTAATGAAAGCAGAGAACTCACAAGCTTAATTGCAACCTCTTCCTTTGTCTGAATATCAGTACCTGCAAACAGAGCTATTCAACGCAAACCAATGGAGAAAAATACAAAGATGAGGCCTACGGTTAGGCGTGGACACAAGGGGATGCCGGGGGTCCCTGTGCAACTCCAAATATTTTTTCACAAATTACGCTAGTTTTCAGGTTAATTCAAAAATGTTCTATATGATTGCCCCTACAAGTCCCTTGGGTGGAAAAAAATTTCATAAAGTTCGTCTATATGTATGAAAAAAACCCATAAATTCCAAGTTATCAACCATTTTTTGGATCATGGATATTAAATTAAATGACGGCTATGTTATTAATGTCAAATACATATGGTTCCAGCCCATGGGAATACAAATTCTGCATCCGCCACTATCTATATATGGTACAACCTTCAAACAAATTTGCATCAAAAGAATGCACAACTAGTACCAAAAAACGCGCAACTCACCAAAAAACGAATATCTACTTTGAGGTCTAGTGGACGTGCCTATACGTAACTTCACCAAAGAAATACGTAGCTAACACTATTAAAATGCGTAAAGTCCAACGATATGCGCGATAGAATTTGGACTAAAAATATGCGGACCATGCAACGTAAATATTCATACCACTTCCAAGGTACAACCCAACCGCCCGCGTAACTAATCGAAAAATATGCGTAACATACGTTAATAAAAAAACGCGTAATATTATCATGGTAAAACCCTCCCAAAACAAAAGGCAAAAATCACCATAACAAAGAGTGAAACAGACCAAGGTAGACCTCTCCAAACGATCCACTGCCGATTTTCCGGCCGAGACGGAACTTGCGCCCGATAAGAGGCTCCATTAGTCCTAAACCCTAGTATTGTTCGCAACGTTTGTTTATTATCCGACCGAGTAAAAAGCGGTGGAGGGTTGAGAATGGTACAATTCAACGACCAGACACTGTGGGTATCTTTGTCGTTGGCTTTTTTGGACAGAGAGAAATAGGACTGTCTACGACACGCCGTGGAGTCCGATGTGAATATTGCCCACGTCGCTTGATAAGTTACCTTTTATATTACTCTCCTTGGTTGATAAGTTACCTTCTATTACTGTCTTTAATTAATCTTTAGCGAATGTTACCAACCCTAGTTAGTTTTTAACTAAAGATAAAAAATAAAAAGAATAAAATACCGAGTTACTTGCACAATGAACCTAAAACCATCTGCATAATATGGAGTACCGTTTTTTGAATTCTCCATATTTTAGATCTTTGGATTTGTACATATTTTTTCTATGGCTGAGATTTACGGGTAGTAAGACTAAAAATATATTTTGAAAGAATAAATATTTGGAAGAAGGATGAAAGAAAAACCAAAAAGTGCTCACATTTTTTGCACAAATTACACAATTGTTGTGTGGATTTTATTTACTCCTAACAACTATACATTAATGTCTCTTTGATTTTTCAAAAAAAAGAGAAAAGAATACCAAAACTTTTCAAATTCTATGCTAATTTGAAAAATATCTATATATATGGGAGCATTCCAGGGACACAAAAAAAGACACTTTATCTCAACCATTGAAGCCAATGGCTGAGATTAGAAATTCACAAAGAATTACTCCTAACCGCAAAGAATTACTCATGGCCGCGATGAATTACTCTTAGCCGCAAAAAATTAGTCTTGAGCACAATGAATTACTCGTGACCACAAAGAATTACTCTTGACCAATTACTTTTGGACGCATCGAATTGCACTTGGCCACATCAAATTGAACTTGGCCGCATCGAATTGCTTTTTATCGCATTGAATTGCACTTGGCTGCGTCAAATTACTTTATGGTCTCGCAATTCTTTGCGGCCAAGTGCAATTATGTGCGGCTAATTGCAATTTGATGCGGCCAAGAGCCATTTTTTGCGGCCAAAAGTAATTCTTCGCGGCAAGAGTAATTCTTTGCAATTCTTGGCCGCTTCGAATTACTCTTAGCCGCATTGAATTACACTTGGCCGCATCGAATTACTTTATGGTCTCGCAATTCTTTGCGGCCAAGTGCAATTCTATGCGGCCAAGAACAATTCGATACGGCCAAGATTAATTCTTCGCGGTCAGGAGTAATTCTTTGCGGCCAGGTATAATTCATCGCGGCCAAAAAAGGAGCCTATTGATATCCAATTAAGTTGAACTGAAAATTTTGGTGATTTTATCACACATATTAATATCCAATTAAGCTAATTTTTTGCAAGGAGGGTAAAATATCATGACTAAGAGATGAACTAGACCGGAAATATGGTGGGTAATGTTCACTTTTAAAGGTAGACGACAAACAAAATTGAACTCGTGACCTTGTCACATGATTTAATTGAGAAAGAGGTTATTTTCCTGCCAATATTCCTCCTGTTATGATAGAAAGTAAGAATCATCAATGCTTTTTAATTATCCGAACCGTTTAATATGATGGGTAATGTTCACTCACTTTTAAAAAACTGTGAATCATATTCGTTTTCACTTATGCTTAGACTCTGATTGTTCATTCCTCTTAAGATACTATGGTTCATTTAAATAGTACCGACCTCCGATCCACTTAACTTTCTTCATGAGTGACCTGCATATTCAAACCTACAAAGTGAACAACTTGAATCGTTAAACAGAACTACATCGCATCCCAATTTGATTCTTGAGAGATGACATGAAAAATTGTCATAAAAGCATCTTGATTCAATCTACCAGTCCCTCCGTTCCTTTTTTATAGTCCGGTATTCCATTTTGAGTTGTCCCTTAATAAGTGTCCATTTTGTAAAGTTAGTGGGTAAAAGTTGGTGCATTGTCTATTTTGTCCCTAAAAGTAGATTTCATTTTGAAAAGTTAATGAGTAAAAGTGTAATGATGATGGGTAAGTAGGAAAAGTGGAGGAAAAAGTTGATGTGAAAGGTATAATGATGATGTCTTTTTAATAAGTTAGACGGAGGGAGTATTTGGCAAATTCGTTGCTTTTCTTTCTTGTTTACCGGTTCATTTAAATTGCTAGTAAATGCATTTGGCTCGGCTCAAAGCTTAGTTTTCGGTTCTTACTAAAACTTAAAGGGACAAATAAAAATGGAAGCTTTTACTTGGATCGAATTTTTCAACGATCCAGTTATGAGAAGCCGAAAAGTCCAGACTTTTGGATTATCTAAAGCCTCCATGTTCTTCAGTTGGGGAAGTTATGAGCCCAGATTAACCATCAAGTTTTGTACTGATGACTTGACAGGAAGAAATGGCATTTGGAAGTGTTGCTGACTTAACATTTAGGTTTCGGCATAACAAAGCTTGCACTGTCTTTTCACACTTGGGCACACAGTGTGCCATTGGCAATGATTCTACTACAGTGCCACAAATTCGCAAGTTGATCCTATGTAATCGTTGTTGTTCATTGGACAGTTCTTCGGCAGAATTGATATGCTGCAGCTGAAAGGTCCCATGAATGGCTATAAGCTACTTTACATTTCAATTCAATTCCTTTCGATCCAGTGGGAGAGAGTACACCACGGTTTTGTTCGTTGGAGCAGTTCAGTGTTGTGTCACTGCAACCGAGTGAAGCCGTTGTATCAGACGCTGTACGATGCCCTCTAACACCTTGGGTGAGGCAAGACGGCGAATTGGCATCCTCTAACACCTTGGGTGAGGCAAGGCGGCGAATTTTCTTTAAGGACACTACATGACACACGGGCCTCGGTTTGCCATCTTCGACCTATTCAGAGTTTCTGTTTTATGCAATACAGTTCCTGTAACATCCTTCCAGTGGTTTATTTCCCGAAATCAATGAGACTGCTTAACTGTTTCTTCTTTAGCATTGTTCTTCCTACAATCCAACAAACTAGAAACTTCTCTTTGTATAAAATCATTTCCGTTTGATAGACGAATCAACAAGCACCTTGCAAAGTACAATAAAGAATTTCAGTGATAACCAAGATCAAGATTTCATTGATACTATCACTAGGTACAACAAGAATGAATCAATTGAAGAAAAAAAAACAACAAAAAAAAAAGGAGGAGCCTAAATCAAGCATTGCCCAAATCAAATTTAGACTTGTACAAAATAATGAAGAAATGTGGTCAGGGTACACTACTCCTCAAGTACTGCTGGTGTTGATCCATATGCATAAGGCTCCAACTTACCAAGCATTGAGCTTATTTCCTATTTCCATTTGGCCAACTGCCTTAGCTTAGCTAGCAGTGGGAACAGGGGTCCTTGGACTTGGGACTCCCATGTATGCTAGTCTGGGAGAAAGCCGAACCTTTGGGCTGGGCCTTGGAGAAGGGATCGGGCCATAATATCCAAACCCTGGAGAAGCGATTCGGGGTGAAAGGTTAACTTGTTCGAGTGCTCGGAATTGTAGCTCCGTTGGGTAGTCCCGGACACACCCAATGCGTGGCCCAGTTCCTGTGCTCCACTTACACGACAACCGTTTGGCAAGGTCAAACGGTGCCTGCACATTGGCATCAACAGGTTCCATGTCTTCTTGATGATCAGTTGTGATTGATGTTTCCTCAACCGCAACATCAACATAAGAGGTGTTTGTTGAATCTTCTTCAGATTGGGTATCCAGAGTTACTGGATCAGGCTTTGGTTCCTCAGAAGAATCCCTGAATGAAGGATAGTCATCGTCGATTGCACACCTCTGTATGAACAAAGAAAGAGTCATCAGTGTTTGTTTAGGCCTCAAGGGGGCTATCATAATAAGAGCTTGCTCACAAAATCAGTTGAGCATTAACAGATTCCACAAGCATGTCCAGTTATTTGAAGCTTATTTGCCGTAAAATTTGAATCAACATACTTAAGCAGTGGTACTTCAGAAAGGTAGGATGTTAGGTAATCGGTACAACTTTTTCAGGTCTCAGCTTATTTTTTATTTTTCAACTTAAAAGGCGCAAAACGAGCTCAAAATACAATTTTAGATAGTTGTGTTTTAGATGTCATCTTCTTTCATCAAAAACCCAAGGGTACAATAGTTGCAACCATCCCAAACAACTCGTATAGGCATTCATGAAACGTATATGTGTAATAAGGATGTGTGAACAAATTTTAACAGACAACAGAATAGAGGTTCAGAACATCTACCTTGACATTTGTGAGGTCTACATTGTGCTCTTGAAGGAAGCTGATGAATTCCTGGAAATTCTCTTCTGTAGGGTGATAGTGACCACTGTATGGCCATATAGCCTGGGAAATAAAAGCACAAAAAAACACATATTTAGACACATGACAAATTTATAATTGCATAATTTACACTAGACGCGTGTATGGATCTATGCATATACCTCAAGAACCCCAGCATGAGCAACTAATCTTCCAGCCGCGGTGGTTGCTCCACCGGAAAGAAAACTCGAATGCTGAAACACACCTTTCTTCTTCTGCCCCACATACAAAGTCCTCGATGTGCTTAGAACAAAAATCCACTTTGAACCCTCTGTGGTTTCGATAAACGAACCAGTTTGTTTAGATACAAGCTTCCCATCTTCAACAATTATTTCATAAGCTTCCCTTTCTTTCTGAAATGAAATAGGTCCAAGGATATATAGCAATATATTAGATATCCATAACATAGTTTTATTGTTTGTTTTGATATCAGGTGATGTAAAAGTTACCGGTCCAAGGTATTTGATGCATTGGCGCTGTAGATCGACCCTTGGGCAGGACTCGAGATTTACTTCTTTGCCGTTGCCCACATCCAACCTTCATATTTCAAAGACAAATATTTAAGGTATAATCACCAAAGAAACTTGCTTTTAGACTCATCTTGAATCGTGTCAAATGCGCCAATTTTTCTTTTGTTTCAAATAACTTTGGCATCAAGAAATCCTTCAATGTACTCACCAGTAGAAGAAAGGCTGAGTGCTCTCACTATCAAACCAGATATCGTAGTACAGATGCAAATTGTGCCCATACCGATGTCGTGGATCAATCTGTACCCCCCAAAAAAAGCATGATCAGATCACGGAGTTCTCTTAAAACTTGAGGGCTGACAATACCCAATATTGGAAAATGAATGTACTTATAAATGGCCTATTAAGACACGGTGTTAATCTCAGTCTCTTGTCTTGAGCAAGGCCAAGCCCCCTAACTTTCTTTAGGGTGTGTTTCAATCTTTAATTTTTCAAGGTATTTGTGGAGGAAAAAGAGAGTATTTCAAAATGGTTTCCGAAAGTATCCAAACTTTAACCTTTTCGCCTTTCTTCTCATTTCTCTCCACTAAGTTCATCATCCAAACACAACAATAGTGCTCCATTTTCATAATGGCTAAAACTAAATTCTAGTGCCTTCAAAGAACGAATATTCAAAGTGAATAAAATGGTCTCAATGAAAGTACTTACAGCTTCAAGCCAGTGTTGAAGGGCTAGTTTTTGAGCCTTTTCATCCTTGGACAATCCTTTTCCCACCTTCAATCATAAAATTTAATATTTCAATTTAATTCTTTCCAGAAAGGTAGAAAGGGTAGGGGAAGAGCATTGTTAAATTCAAAGAATATAACTCAGAACAGTACCTTGGCAGCTCTTGTCCTTGCCCTAGCCCATCGCGAACCAGCTGTTTCATGTTTCTCAACGCTAAAGAACGACACGGAGCTCTGTCTGAGAGCAGCAAAATCTAATGCTTTCCACCTACAGTTTTTTTTACAGTAACCAATTATGGAAAACTTCACCAAAAGAAAAGGCATAAAAAGCAAAAAACAGATAACAGGATGTAAAAAGACTAACCACAGCTCTTCAACCACAACTGCACAATCGGCAAGATTTCTTCGCGTTCGGTAACTCTTATAAACTTTCTGAAGCGTAACTGCGGCAGCGTCAAGCTCACTAACAGGTCTTGGCGAAAACAGTATCGCTGGTTCAGGAAGCGAAATTGAGGGCACTGACTTATCAATAGAACCATCAACTTCCTTATTCAAACCCAAATTCCTTATGTCTTGGACTAGATTCTTGAAAGAAAGAGTTGTCTGGAGCATTACTTTCATGGGTTCACAATTCTTCAGGTTTATAGAATTCTTGGAACTTTTCATATCAAAACCAGTTTCTGAATCTGTTTGCTTGAAGCTATTAGTCCTCAATGTCATCTCTTGTCTCTTGTAAGTCAAATCAATGTCACGGGCCAAGTAGAAAAACCAATGTCTCACAATTTCTTGCCAGGCTGATGGAAGTAAGGAGAGGGATAAACCCATAAGGAATTTGAATGCGGCAGAAAAAATTGTTCACCTGCACATTATGAAAAGGAGAACATAAGAATAAGAGCCTTGAGGAAAATGTCATGAGCATTTCCCTTGAAGATTTATCCCCAAAAAATGCAAGATTTTCTACTCCAATTCAAAATCGAAAAACGGGTGAGAGTCATGCATCCATATTCTATGCGTACACTTCATTATACATTAGTAGTGACCCATGATTCCACACACTGAAACCAAACAAATGCAGGCCTGCTTCCAGGCATACCCCCACCCTTCACTTCACCATTTTTTTTTATTATCACAGACACTGGCGAATTGAGGATATTACCTAAAACATAAGCGGGAGCCCTTCTACACGGGACTCTCAGATCATTACGGCCGACTTTCATATTGGCCATAGTGATCCAAGAGTCTAGACAAAACCAAAAGTACTAGAAACAATTAACTGCATCCCAATAACTCATTCAAGGACCAGTTAATGGCCTATCCAAAGCCATATGAGCATTCACTTACCCTCTAATTTCCCATTTTCATATGAAGACAGACCCCTTTTAACCAAACTCAAAACGATTACAGTAATTACAACAACATAGCCATATGACCAGAAAAGAATTTCATCCCAGAAACATATCTTCCACCTTCTACTACCAATAATTCAAGACCCAGCTCCAAAATAATGAATGATATCAGAAGCCCAAAATCAAAAAGCCATAACCCACAATATACATAATAAGATATTGAAAATCAATCAACCCAATAGAAACACAATCATTGGGATTAACGAAGTATATTCAGGAAGAATATGATTCTCTTACCTGAACAAATCTTTGAGAGAAAAGTTCTTTTCTTTTTTTTGGTTTATTTCTTCAAACAGATGGTGATCACCGAGAATTTGGAAAGACCCACTAGCAAATTCGCAAGTTGTGTCTGTGACTCTGACCACCTACCCTCCTTATATAACTAGATTTTGTACGTCCAGAAAAGAAAAAAAGTAATGTAAATCCAAACACTGGAGTCCACTGGACCCTCGGACACGTATCACGTGGACTGGAAAACTGAAAACAGCAGTCTTTGAATCTCTTGAATTCTTGAAAACTATTCAACTGGGTAAAAGCTAGTTTCAAACCCACGAACTCGTGTTTTTTGATCTGTTCAAAGCTTGAATTTTTGTACTACCTTTTACTTTCCGAAATTGCATCCTTTTATGGGGGAGCCCTTCTGTGACGTTTGTCTCCCACGAGTCCATGACACGCTCAAGGGACTATAAACCCAGAGAGAGAGAGAGAGAGAGAGGAGAAATGGTCAAAGAAAGCTCAGGTTGAAAAATATCGTAGCATATAGCATGATACTCCTATTCAATATGGACTCTTCGATTGAAAAATATTTAAATTATGATTGTTAGATTAAAATTATTTACAAAAAGTAATGTTGATTTGCTAAAAACGAGATGGTCTTACAATTTTTCCTTTAAAAATTGCAATATAACTTACCATAAAAACAGGATTTATATATTATTTACTAATGCAAGACTTAATTTGTTATATGGGTACATTTACTACTGAGATGTTTTGACAATCAATCGTTGAGATCAACTAATATAATCCAACGGTTGGAAACAACTGGGAGCATCATAGCCATTGCCACCCAAGGTTAGTCTGATTGTACCGTGGGTTTGTTTCTTTCATAATTGACCAAGTTCGATTCTTGAGTTAGGCCGTAAAATCTAATTTCTCGTGAAATCTCTAAATTTTTCAATGTCAACGACATATCTTTAGTTTCATATGCGCTTTCTCGAGTTTGAGTGGGGGACTCAGTTGAGTTTCTCTACTACCTGGACCTAAATTGATTCATAGTCTAGGCATTTCGTCGATCTTGCTTATGCAGGGCCGCCTGTGCCAAAATCTAGGTAGTTTTGGTTTTTTCCTGTATCATTTGATGAAATTGTTACTACCTTTGGGCTTTAATTTGTGATGTAATCAAAAAAAAAAAGAGACATGTCTTTAACTGAACCAAAAAGTGATTAGTTAAGGTGCAGATAAGTTGACCCGAACACCGCCACCGTCTGTTAAAAAAATGTAAAAAAAGAAAAAGAGGTGGTCAAAGAAAGTACGCTGGTGGGATTTTTCCAGGAAAAAACACCACAACACAAATAAGAAGAAGGGACAAGGCAATCTGTTGTCTTGTGCTACTACTACAAACCGGGAATAGCAGGTCAACTAAAACCACTTCCCGAATTCCGGGTCGTGGTCGTTACCATTTAACTCACGTACGAACGCGCCTAACTCATGGACACATTTGCCTCCAACTGTTTCTGGTCGCATTCATTAAAAACTAGCCTTTTGTTTACGTCCTCGTCAGGCCAAAGCTACTCGAGAGCAATTTGTGTTGGGTTAAAGGTTTTTCGCCAACTCACTCTTGTGAATAGTTTAATCCGAACAAGTATTTAAAGCTCATAAAGTTTGATTTAAAGTTTGTCAAGTTTTCAAATCAAACTTGAGCATTTACTACTTGAATCAAATTCAATTGGTCAATAATTTAATCGGAACAAATATTTTAAGCTCATTAAGTTTTCAAATCAAACTTGAGCATTCGCTACTTGAGTCAAGCTCATCAAGTTTTCAAATCAAATTTGAGCATTCACTTCTAGAGTCATATGTCAATTGGTTTATATCATGCAGGTGCTTATTTTAGAAGTCAAAGAAGTATTAAAATGAGGGTTGTTTTGGCATAATAATCTTTTAAAATTCGAACAAATTTATACAAACTCATTTAAGGCCTAGTTCTATTAAAAAGTTGACTCGATTTTTTGTTTTGTACTTATTAAAAAAAATTCACATTTGTTAATTTTGCGTCGAACTTTTGTGAATTATTGATTCGGCTCGATGAGACGAATCAAAAAAAGGTTAAAAATTAAGACTTTTACCCAAACATTTTTTGTAAATATCCAAGAAAAAACTCGAAAGGTCCGGCTTTTTAATTTGGGTAAAATTTAATGTTTTACTTTTCCGATTCGCCTCGATGAGAAAGCTGTTCAGGCTTTTTGTTGGATATTTTCAAAAACAATTAGGTAAAATTCATAACTCTCGTTGAGACGAATCAATAATCCACAAAAAAAAATTACGCAAAATTAAAATTTGCAAAAAAAAAAAAAAAGTTTTGAATAAGAACACAACAAAAAACCAAGTTTGCCTTTTAAGAGAAACTAGGGCTAAGTTTTGAAACCAATCTTGAAAAATATTTGACAAAATCTAACCATTTTTCGTTTTGGGATTTTGGATTTAAGATTCTCTCTCTCGGTCTTTAATAAAAAAATTTCTCAATCATTACTTTCATTTTTCTTATCTATCTATCTCCACTCGTTACCCAAAATCACAAAACGAACATGGTCAATGTTCTTCTGGAGGTTGAGCTCCTTGAAATCATTGCACCTCAAGTTTGCTTTCTTTGATCAAGAAAAATCTACGGTGATGAATTGAATTGAATATGTTTTGGGTTGTGACTATTCCATGCCGTGTAATCAACAAGGAGCAGTCAAAGATCAAACCGGCCCACTTTTTGGGGTTCATGATTAGGTATTGAACGTGGGAGATACTTGTAGACCTAAAGAAATGGACTTGGGGCTTCTGTCCCACGACACCACTCAACAGCGCTCAATTTTGTCATCTAAATTTTTTGACTGTTCAGATTTTAAAAGAACTCTTTCGATCGATTTTTTAAAATTCGGACAATTAATTACGAAAATGGACGATAAAATTGAGCAATGCTAAATGCTAGCGGCCCCCAAGTCGTAAAGAAATGGCTTTGCCTAGCCTCGATATTCAATTCCCCCAACCAAAAAAAATAAGAAATGAGAACTTGGTGTAATTTAGGGAGGCTCCAGGATTTTACGCTCCACGGTGACAAAAATATAATGAAACTTGTTGTATACAAAGCTCCGTACAAATAAAAATGTATATTTTGGGTAAAAACTTATTGGGCGTTGTTTATTTTATTTTGTTAAGCTATATTATCTACCAACTCACAAATTTTAGTTGAATTTCTATTTAATTTGGCAATGTATGAAAGATTTAGTGATGAAAATATCAAAGAGAAATCAAATTGCATATAAAAAGGGAAATGATATTGGCACTCCAAAAATTGATGCAGGCACTCCAAAAAACAAAGGAAAGTGGCTTTGAAGTTACACTGATTTTGAAGTGACTGCATCAATTTTTGGAGTGCCAATATCATTTCCCTATAAAACTATAAATTTTAGTACATTTTTCAAGTCCACGAGGTTTGCTTGAACCACTTTCAAGCACTAGTGTTGCCACCGCGCCCCTGGTTGAATTCATTTCATGAATTGTTTTTTTCTAAAATTAATATTCCAATGGGTGTTTTACAACTATATATACATTGAAAATACATTTTTCAACGGAAGTTGATTCTCGGAAAAATATTTCTAGATTTGTTAATTTGTACTAAAAAATTGGAATGAGAAAATTTTTAAAAAAACAAAATAAAGTTCTTTTCAAAAGAAAATTCAGAAATTTTTATTGTAGAAAGATTAAACTTGAAAAACCAAGATCTGTAACTCCATAGCTGGCATGAACGTTCATCAATTCTTCTTTTCTGTTTAATCAGTTGCCTTAAACTAGTTTATTCGCACCTGATTAGTGTCTCTGAAGTTAATTATTGGATGAGCAAACTTTCAATTGCTTTAAGGGGTTTTTTTCTGCTGGCAGACCTGTTCCGTTAATATTCTTATTTTTTATTTTAAGTGTTTATTTCTCCGCTTTACGAGACATGTCATTCTCTCATAATATCACATTTAATTCAAAAAATAAGTACATATTTCCTATAGCAGAACGTGGCAATCCCAACAACTTGAGGAAAGTAAGCTACTTAATTAAAAAAAAATTATTTGTTGTTTTAGGTTCTCTACAAGGAGAAGGATTGTGGCGATCAATAGGCCAGTAATTAATCTCATGCTATTACGAGATAGGTCATTCTCTCACAATATATCACTTTTAATTCAAAAAATAAGTATTTATTTCTCTCGGCAAAATAGGGCCTTTAATATATGGGTTTTTATTGTTGGTTCCTGTTTGGCAGAGGGAAGGTTTTCGTAGTCAAAATTAGACAGTAGATTGAGCCAAGTGGCC
>BPLS01031715.1:26203-41071 GCA_019656275.1 Rhododendron kiyosumense | reverse complement strand
TTTTATTTTATTTTTATCATTATCTGCCTGTGGCTTGTTTTTCTTCATAGTATATTGAATATCATTTTTTTATTTTTCTTCTTCTCCATCACTTTCTTCCAAAATATCGTGTTTTTGCATATTTTGTTGTTTAATACACCGGAAACTATGGTATCAGCTTAGTTCTTTCTCTATATGTTCTATTCCAGTTGGTTCTCTTTCTCACCTTACTTTTCAGGAAAAAAAATTAAAAGAACACTTTACTAGTAGGTAGGCATCGTTCATGGCTCACATACAAGTAAATCATGCTCTACTTTAGTGTTCACCTGCCATCTTCATTAGCTTTCGGCTCTTTGTTCATCTGCTTTTTTAGATTGCAATGAAGGAGCTACGAGAGCGGAAGATACCTTTCACCATTCGCCGCTACCTGCCTGATGGAAGGTAGAAATCCCCATCTATTTATCGTTTCCTTCTTTCTAAATTGATAAAACAATTCTGAAGAGAATTCTTGTGTTTCAACCTTCAACCATCATTCCAAAAATGTTTTTTCTTAAAACTTTTCCTTTTCCTATTCCTCTTAACAATACTCTGTCGATTTCTGTGGTTTTTCAAGTTACGAAGATTGGGGAGTGGATGAACTAATTGTCGAGGATTCGTGGAAGAGGCAAGTTGGAGGTGATTAGTCCAAAGAATGCGCTGGTGGCGTTGTGGTCTGAAGTTCACGTTTGTAATGGGTTCTTGTGAATGTTATGTTGCCACCTTAGAAGCTTTGATGTTGAGATGAACCCATTTATTCTCGGGCAAATTAGGCTTGGGCTTCCAGTTGCAGAAAACCAAACCCATATTTTGAAGTGGGGCCAAGTGGGTAACATTGTAAGGGCTAAAGCCAACTAAAAGCAAGAAGAAATTCTTTTATTTCATTTCCTTCTCCTCTGGGCTCTTTATTTGTCCGCGTTCGAAATGGGCCCTATGGGCTTATTTTTAATAAGCCCATCAATTCTCAAGCAATTTACAGGCTTTCCAGAAATGTGTGGTGGGTTTGTGTTTTTTCAACCGGAAAGCACACACTTGATGCCGAGCCACAAAAATATAGATGGTGGATAAGGCGTTGGGCACCATGTGGCAAGACTGCCAAATATGCCCATCTATTCTCAAGCAAATTATAGGCTTTCTAGAAGAGTGTAAATTTTGTCCAGATGAACCGGAAAATGGTGGTTTTCCATCACCCCTTGTGGGTGGGTTTCCTTTGCGCATTTTATTTGGGTAATACAAACTGTTCATCTTGTAGAGCTTGTAAAATAATATATCTAAGCAAAAAATCAGCTTGCTCGGACATCGACAGGTATATCAAAAGTTGAGTTTTTAAACGAAAAAATGAACGGCGGTAGACAGTTTAACTTAAAAAATAGTTGACAAATCCAGACCGTCCATTTTTTTGTTTAGAACTCAACTTTTGACATACCTGTCAATGCCTGACAAGCTGATTTTTTGCATTAATACATTATTTTACAAATCCTACAAGATGTACAGTTTGGATTACTCAAAAAAATGCGTGAACGAGGCCCACGGGGGTGCTAGCGGAAAACCGCCTCTGCTCATTCGGACAGAATTTTAACTCATTCTAGAAATGCGTGGTGGGTTTGGTTTTCTGCAACGGAAAATCCTACACTTGATACTGAGCCACATTAATATACTATGGATAAGAGCGTTGGGCACCACGTGAACCGCCAAATAATTTTTCCATATGAATAGGTGCCAAGTTGGAGTTGGCAATTAATTATTATTTTTTTGTTGTGTTGTACCACCCGAAAATGAAAATGTTGTCAAACACCCTCTGCAAAGTAGTCAATTTGACCATTTATCTTAACAATGAATAGCTCAGATCTTAATTGAGCAATGAACAATTTAAAATTTTATGTGCCACAAATCTTCCGTACCGAGAGGAACAACCAAATTGGTCTCGACAGCATCTCCTTTCCCTTAGCAACAATTGTGGTGAGGGCCCCCTTGGCATTTTCAAAATTGGCAATTGGCATATGTCAATCCTTTGATTCTAATATTCTCGCCAACTCACAGCGTTGAGAGAATGTTCTCCTTTTCGGAGTTTTCCTCCATCTAATAAGATCAGAGCATATCTGCCAAACAAAATCGAAACATCTCTACGAAGAAAATCCAAACAAATCTCCAATGGCTGAATCCAAATCAGACCCATCAAACAGCATCCCAGGTACGCCTTCTTACATTCCTTTTGTCATACGTATATATACAAATCCATGTATATTTCTACATATATTCCGTTTGTACCCATTTGACTCGTTTCTCATTTCCTGAACAGATCACTGATTTCATCTCGAGTAAATTGCGATTTCCTTGGTTGATTCTTGTTTTCAAGAACTCTTTTGTGTTATTTGATCATCCCTCTGCATGATAGACATAGAAAGGGAGATTTTACTTTTCTTTTCACTGTTATGTTTCAAAATCCCATCAAAGCATCGAAGGCCAACTAATTATGAAATATGTTTCATAGATGGATGAGGATGTATTAGTTGATTCCTCTTTTCTTTCTTTTTTTCCACATTTCCAAAAAAAATCATCTTTGAATTGCATTTCCATTGTCACTTTTTCCCATTTCTTGATCAAATCTGATAGTCCGTTGCCAAATAATCCCAATTTTCTGGATTAATACATTCCATCGCAGAAGCCCAATTTTTTACTTCTTTTGCAAATTGCAATAGGTAGATGGGCAACATGAAAGGGGGAAATGTGCTTGCGATACTGAGCTTCGAACCCAAACACACATAAATCACACTTAGAGCAAGCCAACCCTCGTGCCAAATGCCATGTCAAAGCCAAAATTTGACATCAATGGCAGAACTCTATCTGCCCTGGTGCCAAATGCAATGTCAAATTTTGGGGCAATTACCAAACATTTCATAGTACCTTCAAAGCAATTTTTGACTAGCTAAAGTGTCATTTTGCCAAAAAAAAGAAGAAGCAAGATTGCTCCGCCAGTTCAATGCCATTTTGGTAAAACCACATTTCTTCTCCCTTGGTACTAAAAGTGGGCATTGCTCTTAGGAAGTGCCTAATCTTCCTCCTTTATCGCTCAGCCCCTTTTTAGGTCACCCCTCAAGTTTTTGTGTGTGTGGGTGGGTGTGAGAAAGAGAGAGATTCTCCTTCGCTCTGTTGTTCATGGTAATCCCATTGGCTGACGAACAGAAGCAAAAAAATATGTAAATTTGGTTACACAATTCACTGTATAATACTAATTCATATATGTCTTCAAGTAGTATATGGATAGCAGGATAGGCATATGATAACTTAGCTATAATGTGATAATACTGTCGAGCGTGGTTCCAGATAAAGATGTAAAAGCACCTAATATACTCCAAAGAACAAAGGAAGAGATTGAAGCAATCATGCACAATAAGAAATCACATCACCATCATAAGGAAACTCACGGAATCCGCGACGACATTGACGAGAACACACCAATCAATGATGTCAAAGCTCCCAATGTTTTTGAAAGAGTACAGGAAGAGATGGAAGCCCTTGTTCAAAGTATTCACCCAAAGAAAGAAGCTATGAGTAATAATTCTCCTTCGCATGAAACAGAAAAAAGGTGGATCCTTGAGTTAGAATTGAGAAGCATTTTGTGGGATTTGGGTGGCTTTGATTGTTTATTGATTTGAGATAACTTGACTGCAGGGCTGGAACAATAAAGGCAGAATCAAAACCAGACAAACCTAATTTTGTGTCACCTGACTCTCCTGGTATTGTCTTTCAGTACATCTTTGCAATGCTCATTTAGGCTCGGGAGAAATGCGCTAGCGTAACTCTTAACTTACATTGTGTGATAACAAGTAGTAGAATAAGCATAGCAAGAGTCCTCCCCACCCCCGCCCCCCGTAATTGTAGATGCTCCCATAGCAATAATATGATTTGGTTCAGGTATTAGCTCATATAATCTCACTGGAGAATGAGCTTTTTGCACTGTTACTCTTCCGGCTCCTCTAATCATTTTGCTTTTTCAAGGTTTCGGAGTCCCGGACACAAAAGCAATGAAAAGGTTGAAAACATCTACCATTTACATTGTTTAGATTTAGCTGGGGAAATGGTTTTGAAACTCTGAAATCATCTTTTTGTTCTCCTTAAATATTAGGGTTCTTTGCTTAACATACTCTTGGGAAAAGTTTAAGGAAGCAGTTCGCCAAACAAGTTTTCTGTGTTTCTGAAAAATGAAAACAGAAACAAGAAACTAAAATGCTGCGAGAGAGGCCCATATTTAAACTGTAGTTGTGATGGTCCATGATTCATTGTTTCTCATATTGAGCAAATTAACTTCTAGTAGTAGATACTTGAAAGAAACATTTGCATATAAATGTAACATTCGCTCGTCTTTCAGATTCTTGTTTGGAGCCTTTGAGGGTTCAAATCCAAGCCAAGATTTCCCACTCACATTTTGGTTTCTGCAATTGCAGAACAGGATGTAAAGGCACCCAATCTGATAGAAAGAGCGAAGGAAGAGCTTGAAGCAATTATGCACAAGCAGAAATCACCAAAGCACCATCACAAAGAAACTCATGGAAAGAGCGATGACATAAACGAAAACACTCCAATTAGTGAAATTAAAGGTCCAAATGTGTTTGAGAGAGCAAAAGAAGAAGTGGAGGCCCTTGTTCAAACCATCCATCCCAAGAAAGATTCCCACAATGTTGCTTCCTCACCAAAGAAGGATGGATTCCGGGCGTCCATTCGAAAAGGGTTGGAAAAAGTATGCTCTCCTCGGGGACACAAGGGAGAATGATGGTAACCTATTTTTCAGTGCGGATTGATTTTCCTCATTATCTTTGTAAGAATGAAACTTGACGGGTCGAATCTAATATGATGATTCAAGAGATGTAAAGTACTTGTTTTTCCCTTCATTGCTGACTTTGGTTGTTCGTGTATATAACCAAAAAGATTCAAGTTTTTTGGTGGTGGCATTGCTGGCATACTTGGATTAATGGTCATCTTATATATTTAACTCCATGATGAATCGAGTTTATCTTCTGAAAACTCGAGAATACCTATCATTAAGTTCTATATATCAGCGCTGCACATGTTCCTTTCACAGGCCTGCTGGATTCAGAATCCAAATCCTTGGATTCATATTTGATGACATGTTCCTTTCACAGGCCTGCTGGATTCGGAATCCAAATCCTTGGATTCATATTTGATGATATTCTTTAACTGCTAATCGATTGGAATCCATTGAACCAGACTCAGTTTGGCTCTGTGACTTGTCAAAATCAGTCCCATGATTAGCAGGAGGAGCAAATATATATCTTTGTCCATGGAAGGTAGATATCCAAAGTTATTTGCTTTCTTTGGACTGTTGATCAATTTGAATATAGATCCATAAGCTATTGGTATGTTACCCAGTCCTCGGCATATCCGGCTCTAATATCATATTACACCGTCTGGATAGAACTCAATCCCAAAAACTAGCTATTGAAATAAAGAAAGGTGCCCTCATGCTTGTATTCTTCATATTACTTTAGTACCCACTTTGGTACCCAAGCGATGAGAGACTTCGCTTCACAATAATTTGGTGTACTGCTCAACTCAAGTTGTCCTCATACTTTTCTACTTCAAGTATTTTGCATTTGAAATATTCGTGCGACCCTACTCATGTCATGCGTCTCTTTCACATGCTATTTTCAGTCAACAAAAACGTTTTACATGTATGAAAAATAATGGAGTACAGATGTTAAGGGCTGAAATTTAGATGAGCTTTGGTAAGTTCCCTTGTAGGCCTTTTTCTTTTTTTTCCACTAACCGGTTAGTTTAATGGGCAAGTACTTGGATTTGTTTGCACAATATTTGAGAAATTTTACCAAATTGACCAACTTTTTATTGGGAATCCTGATTCTATAGTAATGAGATTGTTAGAACCCCCGAAATCTATTGTCTTAGAGCAAGTCCACTCATAAGCCATTTAGGCTAATAAATTTACATTTTATCAAAATAGATGACAAAGCAACAGTGTACTAGTAAGTCAAAGGTGCTGCAGTTTTTGGTGTCACGTTTAACGACCTTAGATTTGTCAAATCGAATATATCGCCCAAGCTAAATAGCTCTGCATAAAAAATTATATGATTTAATTCAAATGTTATGAATTTGAGATGGTCTTAAAATGGCATCGGATTGATGCAACAATACCGTAATTTTTAAACGATTAACACCGTAGCAAGCCATAAAAAAACAACTTTGACACCACCATGCACTTGTTTCTAGACACATTATTTTTATCTCTAGATATTTATTTGAGAAACTATTAGGAAAACAAATGCCACATCACCCTCTTATCCAAAGACTTGGAAAAGAAGTTGACCAGAAATGCAAAAACATCTATGCTATATCACCTTCGTGGGCCTTTGTGTTTCGTAAGGACGGTTTATATCAACTTACACGCTTTAATTGAGGCCTCGTTCCAGAACGATAAATAAGTATTTATTTTTAGGGCAAAGTACGAAAAACCTCCCTAAGGTTTGGACGTTTGGCAGATAACCTCCCTGACGTTAATTAATGAGCACATCACCCCCCTATGGTTTTGGAGTAAACTGCAACCGTAACTCTGTTAACGGCAAAGAGCGAAAAGACCTCGTTACCCTTGTGAAAAATAAAGCAATTTCACTTCTTTGCATGCCCAAATCAAATCAAGGGTGGCAATCCTAACCCATATTTTTTAATGAGAGACGGAACTGTATATGGGCATATGGGGGCCACGGCCCCCGCGTTGTTTTGGAGTTTTTTTTTTTTTCAATATTAATATTAGTTTTTTTTTTGGTTAACAACACCTAAATATTGTATTTTGTGTTGAATGTTATTTAGACATTTAAATACTTTAAAAATGTGTTTGTTTTGGGTCCCAAAACTCAATTTCTTTCTTTGCTCACGGTCTGTCATAAGTTTTTTTTTTCAATTATTAATCTCATTTCTCTTTCGATCTTTCTCCACTCATTACTCAAAAAACCTCCTTCAAAACCTAAACCAAACAAACTATTAGATTTTTGAACCTTAAAATTTCAAAATTTTCTTGTTCATAGTTCGACCCCCGCGTTTATGAAATCCTGGTTCCGTCCCTGTTTTTAATCCGCCCAAATCCGTCCACTTTTAACTCAATTTAACCCGCCCATATTATATAATGGGTTGAGATTAATTGAACCCATATCAACCCATATTTACATGAATTTAAATGGATTTGGAATGAGCATAATATGAGTTAGGATTAAAAAACTCATCTTTGCACAAGAGTCTCTCGCCTCCTGTACGCATCGCATCATGTATTAAATGAAACAAAAGCAAAAAGAAGCTCGGTTCTTTGCTAGAAAATGGGTTCAGTGTCTCTCCCCATTTCTAAGACCTACTGACCAACCCCTCGAGCTATAACAACGTACAAATACAAAAAGAAAATGCATTACTTGCTTCATTTTTTTAAGCAATCCCTTGGCTCCTCTCCCTTTTTTGGATTTTTTACGTTTTGTCCTTATTCAACTTTTTTCGCGTTTGTTGTTTTATAACAAGTATTTTACGATTTTTGATTCACTCCAATCAGAAAAGTAAAAAATTATATAACTTTTATCCAAATATTTTTGAAAACATCCAACTTAAAGCCCAAAAAGCCGGTTATTGGGATTTATCTTGAATATTATAAAAAAATATTAGAGAAAAAGTAAAAAAAAAATTACTTTTTCAATTCTCTCGTCGAAACGAATTAATAGGGATAAAAAGTTTATCACAAAACAAACAAATACAAAAAAATTTAAACGAGATAAAAAAAAAAGTCACTTGACTTTTTAATCCAAACCTAAAAGGTAGCTTCAGCGAACGCAATGAAGACCGAAACTGTACAATCGCTGCAATCATCGTCTTCCAGGAAATTCTTTGATACTGCCTCTGAATCCTCGTCAAAATTACGTTATTGTTTGGAAATGAAAAAAAAAGGGGTAAAAACCTGATTTTTAAATTTTTTTAGCCACTAATTACTTCATTTTTATTTAAAAAAAAATTGAGTTTTAATCATAAAATTTTACATTTTTGAATCTCCTTATTGAGACAAATCAGAATGGCAGCACGGGGGCAAAGGAAAAAAAAAAATTGGGGGGGAAAGAAGAAATTATAAAAATTATAAATGAATTTACATAGAAGAAGTAAAATATTTTACCTTAGAAGTTTGCAAGAAAGTTGGAAACCTGGTATGAAATATGAGGAGTAAACTAGGGTTGGTCTTTTATAGAGATGGGCAAAGGGCATTAAGGGAAGAACAAATATCATTTTTGGAGGGAAACACGTTTTTTAGGTCAATACTCGCAATCCAGGCGCGTGCAACACACATACCGTCAAATGGGATGGAAAACCTAACGGTTGCAATTTACTCCAAAACCATAGGGGGGTTATGTGCTCATTAGTTAACGTCAGGGAGGTTATCTGCCAAACGTCCAAACCTCAGGGAGGTTTTCCGTACTTTGCCCTTATTTTTAAAAAGGTAATTTTAAACGTAAAAATCATATGTTTATACAAATAATTTTTCTATCAATATTGATCTTGTTTAATAGATCTCATTGAGATCTTTAATACGGTGGGAAAAAAAATTGAAAATTTATTTTCCATTTACATTATTTTTTACTTTGAAAATATGAAATAAGTACTTATTTTTTAAGAAGGTGTTCTAAAACGGAGTTGCTCTAACTTTTCAGTCCGATCAAACAAATGTCATTCACTTAGGATTATAAACAATTAAAAGGGGTAATCAGATGGTTTCTCCTCCTTCCTTTGTTCTGCACTCATAAAATGAAAACATCGCCCACTGAAAACAATTATATCTGAAAAACGATGAGTTGTTAAAATTGTTTCCCATTTAATAATGTTCTTACATCCTACTTACCCAAAAAAAAAAAAAAATTGTATTTATATATTGGCCAATCCAATTTTCAAAATAAACACGATTCAAAGCTTTTAATTCAGGTGTGCTTACGGTAGCCTTGATAACTAGTTATATTAAAAGAGATAAACTTATTCCTAGAGGCCTGTTCATGGAGCGGTGCAACCTTAGCCGTCCATTCGCGCAATTAATGACAGAGATTCGTTTTCAATTTTGACCGGTCATAATTAATTATTACCGGTCACAACTGATTTTTAATCCGAACTGTCCAAAAACATTTAGACGAACTCGATTAACCTCCGTAAACATTCTTTACAATGGTCGACAAATAAAATTTTCTGATATTAAAAGAAACTGGTCAAAGGAAGATGTTTAGGTTCATTGAATTTTCAAGAGAGAGAACAGCCATATATTGCTTCCAGGAAAGGAAAGGAAAGGACAAAGAAAAGCTTTGAAAATTAATTTCGCAAAGGCGCTGCATACATAATGGTTGTATAATAAATGGCCAAGATTTGGTCAAATTTTTTTCTAGAAGAGTTTTTTTAAAATTTAAATTGTTCAAATATATCTGGACGGTCAGAATTACTCGCACAACCAATACAATGATTGTGCGCGTAGCATTTTTGTTTCTGATACCACATCATTTCGACCGATATTTCATTTTCCTGTATTCCATATCTTTCAATTCTTATCAAAGGTTGGCACTCATAAAAAGTTGATTTTTTGGACTTTATTTTGAATATTTTTTTAAAATATTAGTGTAAAAATTATATTTTTTATTTTTTTATTCGTTGACGAGTTGAATAAATAAATTACAAAAATTAGACGCAAAATTAACGACAGTAAAAAAATTTAAATAAAAACAAAACAAGAAAAATACAAAAATCTCGGCGGAGCTTGGGCCTAATTTTCCATCTAAAAAGGACAGCTTATGATCGGCTGTACTCATCGACGTCAACTCCTCCGGCATTCTCTCTCTCCTCTCTCTCTCTCTCTCTCTCTTTGACTTTTTTTCTCCGGTGGTCGGGCTCTCTTGAGAGTCTTGTTTTTCACTCTCTCTCCCTTCTTCAATGTCCATCTCCCTCCTCTGAAACCCCTCTCTCTCCCTCTCTCTCCAACTCCATGTCACCTCCTCTCTCTCCCCCTAACTTCCTCCAAACCCATCCCCTCTCCTCTCCCTCTTTCTCTCTCTAAAACCCTCTCTCTCTCTCTAAAACCCTCTCTCTCTCTCTCTCCTCCCCACCCAAATGGACACCGTTCTCACCCCGTTCTCCGATTCAAACGACATGGTCACCTCCGGCAGCAGCAGCATATCCTACGCCGCCCACACCGAATCCCTCCCCTCCTCCGAACTCGAAATCGTAACCCTAAGGCACCTCTCCCGAAACCTCGACTCCATCCTCACCTCAGACTCCCCCTCCTTCTCCGACGCCAAAATCGCCGTCGCCGGCGGCCGCGAAATCCAAATCCACCGATGCATCCTATCGGCGCGGAGCCCGTTTTTCAAGAACATATTCTCCGGCAAGGAGCGAGGGGTGAAATTGGAACTCAAGGATTTGGCCAAGGACTTCGAGGTGAGCTTCGACGCTTTGGTTGCCGTCCTGGTCTACTTGTACAGCGGGAAGGTGAGGGCGGCGCGGCCGGAAGGTGTTTGCGTTTGCGTCGATGATGAGTGCGAACACGTGGCGTGCCGGCCCGCCGTGGATTTCTTGGTGGAGGTGCTGTACGCTTCTTTTGTATTCGAGGTTGCTGAATTGGTTGCTCTTTATCAGGTATATTAACCTTGTTCTACGAGAAAATTTTCAATGCAACGGTGCGTTATGAATAACTGTTGCATTGAAACTCTTTTTCCTGTTTTACTTGCTTGTTTGTGTTTTCGATGGATTGTAACTGTTCTATTAGCTGATTGGCTTGTGTTCGCTTGTTAAAAAGCTCGTTTGCGCGGTGTGTTGCACAAACAAACCAAGATTTATCATCTTTTTGTCTCGAAGCTCGTTAAGCTTTCGAACAAACTATTGCTCTGCTCGTTTGACTTGTGATGTTATACTAAATTACTTGAGTTTTCAGTGGATTGTAACTGTTCTATTATTACTTCTTCTTTTTTTGGTCAGACGGAATGGCTGTTCTATTAGCTGATTGACTTGTGTTCGCTTGTTAAAAAACTCATTTGCATTCGGTGTGTTACCCAAACAAACCTTTAACCATCTTTTTGAAGCTCATTAAACTTTTGAACCTAGGTCCAACAAACTACTGACTTGTGATGTTTAGGTACTCAAGATTGGTTCGTGATTGACTCGAATGAAGCTCGTTTGAGATCGGTTGGTCGCGTAAAGAAGCCAAGCTTGAACACAGTTTTAAAGCTCTTTAAGTTTTTGAACCAAGCTTCAACAATCAATTGTTTGGCTGGTTCAGTTCTTTTATCAGCACTAATTGGCTGTTTGATCATTGCATATTCTCATAGTTACTGATAATTGGCTTGAAAAGTGATGCATAAGACCAGCCCTGTACTCAAATTCGTCTTAGTTTGAGTACAAATTTAGTAAAAACTTCATTTAGTATTGAGCACTACAATGAGGAAGTAGATTTAATCATTAATGAGTAAAAGCTTCATTAAGCTTCATAAATTATAAGGCCACAGGCTAGCCTGGAATTGGCTGGTCTTTATCAGGTATTGAGTCCATTTTATTAGCTTCTTTTGGTTTTCAAAGGATTGGAACTTTTTTATTAGTCGGTTGGCTGTTTGATAATTGTATGTTCTCATAGTTACTGGCAATAATGTTAGGGCTGCAAATGAGCCAAGCCAAGGTTTGAAGTGTTCGAGCTTGGCTCGTTCAAAACTAGTCTAGCTCGAGCTCGAGTCGAGCCAAAATAATCAAGATCGAGCTCGGCTTGTTTAGTATCGATGTGTTCGAGCTCGGTTTGGTTAGTAATCGAGCCTCTACTAACTACCAGAGTTACAACTAACCCGAGCTTGAGCTCTAACGAGCTGAGCCTCAAGCTACTAACAAACAGCTTGGTTCGTTTGGATCCCTAGTTACATTTAATTAGCTTGAAAAGTAATAAATAAGAGCTGCACTTTACTCGAATTTTACTTTGAGAAGAAATTTAAGCAAAAGGCTTCATTTGATATCAAGCCCTCCGATTGGCAAGGCAAACCGAGATCAAAGATTTAATCATCGATATGAGTAAAAGCTTCATTTAAGCTAAGAGTGTTAAATTATAAGGCCTGAGGCAAGTCTTGAAAATTTTGAGCAAAGAAAAGAGTCTTCCTTGAGTTGGGAAAAGAAAATGAGTAAAACTCAAGTTGATAAAATATTGAGAAAGGGAGTGGAGAGGGATATTGGAGATTCTCTTAACTCATATTTAAGTTGGAGTCGGGATTATTGGCAGAATGGCTCAGGGTAAAGGGGAATCCGAAGAAGTGCAGAAGCTATGTTTGCTCCTTCCTGGCAATTCTCTGTTGCATGGCAGGGAAAAGGATCTGGTTAGAAGGTGTGATCCAATGGATGGCCGTCATGGAAGACTTGGAACAAAAGATAGGCTTGCCAAATGGGGAAACATCCATAATACCTATTGCGTGCTCTTAATTGCATTCCCTTTTTCTGGATGGGGGTGGCAGAGCCTGTTAGAGCAATATGGGGTATTAAGGAGGCCTATGCATTTTGACCAGGTGCTGCAATGGGTGATCCAGAGGAGCAGTCATGACTCTGTTTTGAACTCTTTAATAAAATTGGTCTTTTCTGTATCTATTTACCACACTTGGGGGGAAAGAACTGCAAGGATTTACCGAGCCATGAGTCAGGATAGGGATGTTGTGCTGAGGAGTACTAGAGGGGATGCCAGGGCTTGTTTAAGTGCCTGGAAAAATGTTGAAAACTCTACTGACTGGCCAGAGTTAGGAAGGTGTGCTCTGTTAAGTCTCCTTCTATTGCCTCAATTTTTAAATTGGTTTGAACTTTTCCTACAATAGGACAGTGTATAGGGCCTTTTTGTCTTGTGGCCTCTCTTGTAAATACGGGCGGCATTCCCTTTATGCCTTTTTGTTAATAAAAGTACTTCTAAAAAAGAAGTTTAGTCTCTTGTTAGGAGGACGGACTGTGCTTTGGTTTTGTTTTGTGCTGTTTTGGTTTTTTGATCTCAGTAGTGTTGCTGGTTTGTGATGTCTGTTTGTTTGGGGTTCAAAGCCATCCCCTTGCCTTATTTTTTTGGTGTGGTTTCTGTAAGAAATTACTTCCCAAAAAAGTTGGAATTCAGGATTAACGCGAGAACTGGAGATGCCAACACAGTCGTGACGTAGTTTTCCAACCTATTAATTCACAATATACTAAACCTCACCAAATTGAGGATAATTACATACTGCTGTGTGACAAGCTGCTTCACCCTTATTTCCATGTAGTCACTAATGGTTCCTAAGTTTTGCTTGTGCAAGGTCGACTGAGCTCGAGAATGTCTGTATATCGTTGTGCGCACAATACTAAGCAATCTTTTGTGAAAGAGAGAGAGCACAGAGAAATATCATTGTGATGTTTCACGTTCCAATTAGTTTAACACACTGAAGCCATGTGTTGTAACGCATGCCATGTTACTACTACTAAAGAGTAACCTGGAACACGAAAATGGTTTCTGGATTAATTGGTGAAGGATGTCATTTTCACCACTAGTCTACTTTGCTTGAATCTTGCAATTGTTAAAAAAACATATTCTACTTGTTTTTTTTGTTTGTATGGTAGGTCTAAGTTCTAACGCCACGTGAGTATGTAAATTCAAATGTATGATTTATCTCCATGTGTTATAGTATCTTTTGGACCTTTAATATGGGGAAGGGAGAATTATTGATCTTTGATTTTTGAAATATGCTTTGTGAACTGCAAGATGCTGGACTCTTATAGTTTTAGAGTCTTAGACTTATATTTGGGAGATTTACTTTGGGGAATGTTGAGCTGGCTTAAATACCTTCTTCACCATACCTTCCGTAACGATGTGGATGATGAAAGGAACAGATATTTTTCAGGTCTTGTTTTAAATTGTCTTTGAAGTAGCATACTGAATTTGGGCGTTGATGAAGTTAAAACGTGCGGCACAATAAAGTCCAGCAGTATATTCAGAGGTGTCTAAGCTCTACCAGAGCTGGATGCTCTTTCTGTTAAAAGTTTGGATTGAGGCAAACTGGCGAAAGCAGACATGGGGCTTTAGTTTTTGTAACTTAAGGTCATTGAAGAACCCATCAGACAACCTTGGATGGGCAAACCCCGGGTATACAAACCACACAGGATATCAACACTGTTTTTGCAGGAACCATGTGGAAATCATGCAAATTCACATGTGCCATTGACACTAATTGATAGCCCAACAGAAAGATAGCATGTAGCTTAAGATATACTTATCCATGGCATTTGGACTCTCTTGTCATTTATGTATGGATCTTACTGCTATTTATACCACTCAGAATCCTAATTACCATGCAATTACACAATTTGCGTTACTCATCTGTTGATATTTTCAACGTTTACACTATATTATCAAATCTGCATATGATAGATGTATTTGGATATGCAAGGTGATATACCTGGTTGTTCTATCTACTTTCTAAACACTACGATGTGATAACTGTTGTGTTAGATATATATATATCAGAAACCATTATATGCTGAAGGAGATTGGCACAAGAGTCAGTTCGAGAAATCCAACTGTATCAGGATATGACTCATAGAGTGATCAGCTTCTATTAGAGAGTGCACACTGTCACTCAGTTCTTTTCTGAATTCATTGTGTGTTTCCTTGCAGAGGCTCCTGTTAGATATTCTTGACAAGATTGCTGCAGATGACATTTTGGTGGTTCTTTCTCTGGCAAATATTTGTGGTAAAGAATGTGACGGACTGCTTACCAGATGCATTGAGAATATAGTCAGGTCTGATGTCGATATCATAACTCTTGATAGAACCTTGCCCGACCATATTGTCAA
>BPLS01031715.1:1349-26193 GCA_019656275.1 Rhododendron kiyosumense | reverse complement strand
ATTTGTTTTCTCCCAATCAAACAGGCCAAAATAGTGCTCAGTTGGAGTTTAATGTCCAAATGTGCAGTTGTATGTTAGAATCTAGAGAATGTTTCACCAATAATTTGATTTTATGGATGCTATCAGACAAATATGGAAAAAGTTATTGGCACTGGCAGCCCAATTGTACCAAACAAGAACAAGATATGTTGATCTCTAATACCCAATATGTGGTGTCCGGAGCAATTGGGTGGAAACTTTAGTGCCCTGGAAAACTTGCTCAATTTGTGATATTACGAGACACATATTGTGCCTAGCTCCAGTGTTGATTGCTCCTGCGTTATTCAGCAACTTCATTGTGATATGATGGAAATATTTATTCATAAATGTGCACAGAAGTCATGTACGCCTCTGGCATATGGGACCTGAAGAAAAAAGTCTCTTTTAGATTTTGTTTTGAAATAGCATGTTTATCAGAATCTCATGACCATCCACAATATTTTTTTTTGATTGAGAAAACAAAATCAATTTTCATATGGTATAGTACTTTTTTTTGCTATCCGAACAAAACAAAGTTGTAATCCCATTGTGATTTGTCATCCTAACATTTTGGGAATTAAAGCGCCTTAGTTCGTGTTTAATATGAGCAGTGGAACTGGGGAAACGCTTCTTCCCTCGTTGTTCAGAAGTACTCAACAAGATAATGGATGACGATGACTGGTCAGAACTGGCATACATACAAAACGAAACTCAAGAAGAGCGTCAACTGAAGAAGCGACGATATATGGAACTCTAAGATGTTATTACCAAGGCATTCCATGAAGATAAAGAGGAGTTCAGTAAGTGTATCAACATACAGTCTTCATCTTCATCGACATCCATAGGAGGGGTTGGGAGGCCGAATGGTAAACTCACTCTCAAGAAATAGATGCTGATGGTTGATTTAGATGCAGAAATGCATCTGGTCCATTATGCCATAGTTTTAATGTTCACCTCAATTTTAATCTTTTGTTGTATTTAGAAAATGATTGTGGGATTTGTTTTTCCCTTTTTCTCTATTCTTTTGAGGAATTGTGGGATATAGGCACTTCTAGGGTGATACTTGTATATACTGATACACCTACAAACAAAAGGGTCGATGTGTGCTTGTTTATACAGGACTTGATCCTTACTTCACTTTGTCGTCTTACTTCAATCTCTCTCTCTCTCCATTGAACCTTTCTCTCCCTCCCCCTAATTTCCTCGAAACCCTTACCTTTTTTCCTCTCTCTCTCCATTGAACCTTCTCTCCCTCCTCCTAATTTCCTCGAAACTCATGCATTTTTTCCCTCACACAGCCTCCCCTCCCTCTTTTCTCTAACTAAAATCCTCTCCCCACCTAATGCAAACTCTCACGCCTTTTCTCAGAACCAGCAATCGTAGACCTAAGGTGCCTTTCCCAGAAGCTCGACTCAATTTTCAACTCAAGCCTTGTTCTGTTAAGGTTTTTATTTGTTAAATACTTATTTTTTGTTTTATGAGACAAGTCGATTTTTCACAATAAATCACCTTTAACTCAAAAATAAATAATTTTAGTTCAAACTCCGGCTTTTCTCCGCTCGAATTGTCCCAGGACATTGGTAATGGTTGTGTAGACCTTTTGCATTAATGCTGAAAGGTTGTTATGTTACGAATTTGCTTTCCTCCCCCCGATGCCACATTTTTAATTTATTAGCTTCTGGCTTGGGATTATTTATTTTTCAGTTTTTCCTCGTTTCTCCTGGCTCCTTGTCTGTTACAAACTCAAGCTGGTGGACCTACTTGAATTGTTGAGATGATGTTAGAATAATATTATAGTAGAAAATATTATGTTACCAAGGTTTTCTAGGTTTAATTATGGGAAAAATTCAAAATAACCCCTGAACTTTGAACTCAATGTCAAATAGGCACCTGAACTTAAATAAATTTCAATTGAACACCTGAACTTTCAATCCGTTATTCAATTTACCCCCTTCCGTCTCAATCCATGACTTTCCTAACGGCAACTGCTGAGCTAGATACTAATAGATAAAACAAAACGTTAGAGGGAGAAATTGGAGGAAAACAACAGTGATCTGGCACCTTTTTAAGGCCTCGTTCGGCTAAATAAGCCTACTGGCTTATTTTTTGTTCTTATTCAAATTTTTTTTGTATTTTTTTATTGTTCTCTTTACAATTCAAAAAGAACTTTTCAAAAAATTCCTCCTAAATTCTCCATACTTTCAACATTTCTCTCCCTATCTCTCTTCACTTATTATTCCTACTATTTTTTAAAAAAAAAATTCAAACACAAATCCAAACATAGCAAGTTTTTCATCATTTTTTTGGGGATCATTGCATCATCATGACTAAAGAAATCTAAAAAGTAACAAATTACGATCGAAATCTAATTTTTTTGAATAAAGACAAAAACAAGCCAATAAACCAATTTTTTCGTTTTTATTAAAAAAAAATGGATTTCGATAATAATTTTTTACTTTTTAGATTTCTCTCGTTATGACGATGCAATAATTCTCAAAAATTTGATGAAAAACCAACAAATATGAAAAAAAAACTGAATAAAGAAAAAAATTAAGCCAATAGGCTTATTTAGCCGAACGGGACCTTAAAAATGTGCCAAATCACTGTTGTTTCCCTCCAATTTCTTCATTTAACATTTTGTTCTGTCTGTTAGTGTCCAACTCAGTGGTTGCCGTTAGGAAAGTCACGGATTGAGACGGCAGGGGGTAAATTGAATAACGGAGTGAAAGTTCAGGTGTTCGATTGAAGTTTATTTAAGTTCAGGTGCCTATTTGACATTGGGTTCAAAGTTCAGGGGTTTTTTTGAATTTTTCCCTTTAATTATTGTGGTTCTTGTTTAGTCTAAGGTATTATTCATAATATTAGGGTTAGAATTTGCTGGTAGAAATAAATGCTAGAACAATTAGGAACCTTTTTTTTTTGGATTGTGAACTTTGGTCCTTTTTATTGCGTCCCTTTTGAGTAATTACTTCAGTCATTACATAAAAAGAAAATCAAAATGGATGCAAAATCTTAATTTAGAAGACATTATCAAAAAGAAGATAGTAAAATGGAATGAATCTCCAATAGTCGTACGAAATTAGACAAACACAAATACACAATCCAACCACTAAAATTAGACATTAAAATTTGGGAATTTAGATGTGGCTCGAGAACTAACCGTGGAAGCCCAAAAATAGTTGAATTTATACCGTCCCTTTTGCATGACAACTGGGAGCATCAGCCCCGCACACATCCCAATTATCCCACTAACTATACTATATTTTCAGGTTAATTTGAAAAAGTTTTATAGAATCAACTCATGCAAGTCGCTGGAGTGGAAAAAAGTTAATAAATGTTCTATGTGTGTGTGAAGTTATCAACCATTTTTCGGTCATGATTATGAATTAATACGATTATGTATATACACAATCTCGTCTTCTTCTAAGAAATGGTAGTAAGTAGAAATATTTATTTTCTAGACCATATTTTTTTTTGTAAATGTAAAATAAAAGTAATTCGGGACTCTGCTGAGTACGAATTTTGCGTCCACCACTATCTGGTACGGTAAAAGAAACTCGGTCTAGGAAAAAATCAAGAAAAGAAATGAATTATCCTTGTCGGAAAATGATATTAACACTCTAAAATATAAAAGAAAATGGTTTTGAAATTATACTGATTTTGAAGTATTTGTATCAAGTTTTAGATTACCGATATCATTTTCCTTCCTCGTCGAAATTCATTTTCTGGACCGAATTTCCTGTGTCCTCACACTTTTGATTAACCCTTGTTGCCGTCTGAAGTTGTTTTTGTTTGTTTGTTTCCGGCCGCAATGGAAGACTTTCAGAATTAGGAGAGGAGACTTGATAAAGGTAGGAAGTTTCGGAGTAGGAGGACATGTGGTTGTGGTGGAGTGGTAACTTTCTTCTTCGACTTCAGAGTCTCCTCCTACTTGGGCCTTGGGGGTTTCACGCTCCAATTCCAAACTCCCTCTTCCCGTCAGAAAATTAGCAAGTGAGTATTTCGAAAATGAAAAAAACCTGCTCTCTTCAGCCAAATGGTCTAAGCCGCGAAACCACCTCCTGCCGCCGTCCCGCCACGATCCAAGACCCTGCAGACCCCTTCCCCCATTACTTCACGATCCAAAAGGGCCAACACCCTGCAGACCCCGACGACAACGACACCACCCTCAACAAGCGCCGAAAAACAAACGACACCACCCTCAACAAGCGCCCAAAAACAAACGACACCGAACCCTCCGAAACGTCGCCGTTCAAAGGGATCCTCTCCACATCCCTTACGTCCGGTGAAATGTACGGGAATCACCGCCGAATTTTGGAATTGTTTCCCGATCAGATGGACTGCCCTCCAAGTCCAAATTGGTCCGACCCCAACGTTTCCGTCGGGTCAAACCCGTTCGAAGACATCCTCTGCCCATTCAACTCGTTCAATACCGAAGCCTTCGCAGCGTCGCCGTGCAAAGGCATCTTCTCCCCATCGAATTCGTCCGAAGCCTCCGAAGCAAGGAAAGAGATCGGATTTTTAGAGGGGACGAATTTCGTTGGGTTGATCCGTCGTGAATCGGTCCAAACCCTACCGAACACGAGTTCCGTCGGGTCAAACTGGTATAGCGGCGACGGCAGCGGAACCAGTGGTAGTGTAGGACCAAACCCTACCCAGCTGAGATGGTGGGACCAGTGCAGCCACCCGTATTTTCCAGAATCAGAATTCCGACGCGCTTTCAAGATGAGCAAGTCGACGTTCCAGTTCATATGCAGCGAGCTCCACCCGGTCATCAAGGAGAACGACACCATGCTCGGGCTGGCCAACATACCGGTCCGCCCGCGCGTCGCCATCTGCATCTGGCAGTTGGCCACTGGGGATCCCCTGCGCCTGGTCGCCAACAGATTCGGGCAAGACATCTCCACGTGCCGTATGGCCGTGCTAGAAGTTTGTGAAGCTATCAGGAGTGTTTTGATGAGCAAGTTTTTGAAATGGCCTGATGAGGGGAAAATGACGGAGGTAAAAAGGGCATTCGAGCTGGTTTCCGGAATTCCAAACGTGGGTGGATCCATGTATACTACGCACGTGCCAATTACGAAGCCGAAGGTGAACGGACCGTCGTATTTCAATAAGAGGCTATCGGAGAGGAACCCCCGGAAGACGTCTTTTTCAGTCACGGTACAAGGCGTTGTTGATTCGAAGGGTGTGTTTACGGACGTTTGTATCGGGTGGCCGGGGTCTATGAGTGATGACAAGATTTTGGAGAAATCCGCGCTTTCGCAGCGTGCGGGTCACGGGCTTTTGATCAAGGATGGTTGGATTTTGGGGAATTCTGGGTACCCGTTAATGGATTGGGTGTTGGTTCCTTATGCACATAAGCCTTTGACGTGGTCTCGACACGCATTTAATGAGAAAGTTGGGGAGGTTCAGAGGGTGGCGAAAGAGGCGTTTTCGCGGTTGAAAGGGAGGTGGAGTTGCTTGCAGAAGAGGAGCCACGCGAAGCTCCAGGACTTGCCTGTGGTTATTGGTGCTTGTTGTGTGTTGCACAACATTTGTGAGATGAGGAATGAGGCAATGGTTCCGAGCGAGATGAGTGTCCTTCTCTTTGATGATGAGATTGTGCCGGAGAATGCTGTGAGGTCTGTTGACGCGATGCAAGCTAGGGATCAGATTGCTCTCCGTTTGTTAAACCATAGATTTGCAGCCACTGGTCGTCAATAATGGAACTACTAGTAGTTTTTGTTTGGTCCCACCCCATTTGATTGCCTCATGGAACTTGAGGCCTTACCCTCACCCTTTAACTTCTCCAAATATCATCTTATTTGTGTTTTCTCCGTGGGGTGGGGATTCCAATAAAACCACGTACGTTTTTGTAATATTGATTCTTTTCCATGATTTGTTGAGTTCATGTTATATGATATTGTCATTGCAGATCGTTTTTCACGTATGGTGAATCAAAACTCAATTGGGCCGTGGGGTAAGGGATTAGCAGTGAACAACGTAAAAAGAATTACGGGAATTTCCACCGTAAGTCATTTTTCCCCCATTGCCCAAACAGATTTTATGGGGCCGGGAAAACAATGTACCTGCGATTTAGGCATCCAAACGCCGGAAAATCGGGTAAAATGTAGTACCGGAAAATCTTTTACGGTCAAACAAACAAAGTCTAAATGTGTTGTTGGATGCTAATCGTTGAAGCCAATTTGTAGCCAAATGAAGGCCAATGGATATGGCTTCCAATCAGAGTTAACTTAAAAAAAAGAGAGGGAAATGGTCGAGAAAATCCAGACCGGTTTCATAGGATCCTTACAGGCACAATCCTCACAGAAGATCCGGATCCTTGTTTGTGAGATATTCTGGTTTGAGTTATTTTGGGTTCGGACAAATGAGTTGGAGATTAGACACTCTTATGGAAATTTCTAACTCAAGTGGTTTTGGTCTTTGGACGAAATTTCTTAGGCATTTTACTCTCTAGTGTTTGGTGTTTCTCAGTAAGTTCTCTCTCAATTCCTTCCTTCGCTGTTTCTTTTTTTTTTTTTTTTTCCAGTTTCGCATATTCTAAAAATATACTATTAGCAAATGCATTTCTAAATTTTTGTTTGAGAACAGATTGAAAATATATTTATATATGCATATTAAATGTACTCCTATATGATTCTTCTTATCCCAAGAATCCTAAATTCACTCCACTCCACTCCAATAATCTGCCACTGGTACTTTGGTCATTAGCCATTTCCTTGACTAATTGGACACACAAAACCAGTCCCAGCTAATTACCAGAGGGAGTTGCTGGCAAATATATTCAGAACAAATCAACACTTTTCAGTTCAAACCCCACTTGTAGAGGGCTGGACTGGAGAGGGCTTTGGGCTTGGCAAATGGGCTTAGCTTAGCTATGTATGACCCATACACCACGAACTTGGACAAAACCAGGTCACGATTGAGCTGATACGCTATTTATGGGTTGGAGGCCTGGAACTCGTGAGCCCAATCCCCATGGAAGTGCGGTTTCAAAACCTGGCGGTTAAACCAGACCACTTTATACGGTGCTTGATTTCAATATGGGCTCTGCATTTGAGGTTACTTATATAAGAATTGGACGTATAATCAAATACTTGGCTATGTTTGGATCCTATATTTTTCAGGTAGATGAAAGGGAAAGGAATATTATGGGAAACGAAAGACTCGTGTTCCGTCGATGGACACATGAGAAGAGAATTCTAATATAAATTTGAAAAATAGATCAGTTTTTTTTTTTGGGTTAGTTTTCCCTAAGATAAATCCAGTGTATTAGTTCTAACTAAATCCTTTTCGCAATTCTGAGATGGGTGCAATGGCGGAGCTATGTTGGGGCTCAGGGTGGCCCCTGCCCCCCGGACGCCTTCCGAGCTCTCGAGTTTTAAAATTTTATTTTGTACTGTATATACCTGATTTTGATAATTATTCGGGTATAGATACATATAATCTTAATAATTTTGGTTTGATTTGATAAAAAATGGTTTTTTACATCTTCTCATTTCTCAATCTGTTGAAGTTGCCTAAACAAAAAAATAAAATAATTGGTATATTTTAGCTGTTTTAGGCTATAATTATTTCAATGTACAAATGTAATGAAAAAAATGATATAATCAGTATACGTTCTGATAAAAAATATATGTTTATTAATTTAGCCCCCCAGGTCACAAATTCTGGTTCCGCCACTATATGGGTGTCACCCCAAGTTGTCCTTGGAGCCAAAAAAAAAAAAAATTACCTACTTGATTGCTTGCTTCCTTTATAGAATTACGTGAGAGAGTAAAGTATATACTCCCTCCGTCCCAAATTGATTGTCCCGTCCGCAAAACGGAGCGTTAAAAATAATGCAATTTTTTCAAGAAAAAATTCAAATTTTTTTCACAAATTAAAAATTCGCATTGATATCTAGTAAGTTGTTGAAAAACTTTTGATTTTTTCTTGCAAAAATTGTATTATTTTTAACACTCCGTTTTGCGGACCGGACAATCAATTTGGGACGGAGGGAGTATTAAGTTATTAACTGATGCCTTTGATGTTTACACTGGGTTTAATTGTTTATAAAGGAATTTAATATTTGTGAGCTTTTAGTCCCAAAAGGATCAAATTAAAATATTTTATTGGTTTAATACCATTTTTTGATTGAAGTGTAAAAGTATGCGAAGACCAACATCGTATTAAACAAAACAATAGTATCAAGCATTATTGCTCTTTAGCATCATCCCCAACTTCATCAGATTATTAATTATAATATCATATTTTCCTCAAAAGGAAAACCTCCACCTATATTCAGTCTCTAAAAATACAAGTACGTAGAGAGATGAGAACTACCCAAATGATGAAAAGCCAATATGAGAAGTTTTTATTGGTAGCTTCAGATAAAGACGGTAGTTTTGATAGAACAACGACGTTCGGGGTGGGGACTAAATTGACACAAATTTTAAACGTTGAGAACGAAATTGGACAAATATTTAGATTGAGGACGAAATTGGCGATTCACTAATACTTTGGGGACCAAAAAGGTAAATAAACCTTTGGTATAGGGTGGTATTTTGAGAGATACGGAATACAATGCTGAGTGCCCCACTCTGTTGCTGGTACAGTATTTAATTTGATCTCATGTGTGGAGAATTTGATTTCATGGAGGTTTTTGATAACGGGAAACAAAGAAAAGAAAATATGAATATAACTAATACTTATCTTTTTTCTTTTTTCTTTTTTTATTACACTAGTTACTTGGAAAATTAAGAAGACATTTAATACTTTATCAGTCTCATATTGCTTGGTTATGCTTATGGATGAGAATTTCGATGAGGATAAATATTTTTTTCCAAAATATAATATTGGACAAGTAATATGAGACGGAGGAGTATACGTAGAGAGGTATATGTTTTTCCAAACATTCATTTTGTACTGGTGGTGGCTATTTATCGAATCCACAACAGCCAACAAGAGGTCAATACCACTTACAGCTGCTTTAGATTAAGACATGTTTGGTGGAGCGAGATTAATACAGTAGCTATTACGCTTTAGATGTGTCCTTAATCATGAAGTCAATAGCTAATCAATTTTGCACCTTGTCATTGCTTCTTTTGGAAAGAAAGAAAATTCCAAGCTGAAACCTACTCGTACAAAAATAGCAAGGGACCATATTATTAGGGACACATGTGTTTGAACAATGAACACTGATGGGATTTGTAACATTTGTTTGAGCTTTCTTGGGAAAACACCGTTTTTAGCTTCGCAAAACATAGTATATTAATGATGAAAAGTGACACGCTCTCTCCCCCTCTCTCTCTCTAACCACATGGGGAAGGGTAGCTCAAGTCAAGTGACAACAGAATGAGTTGTAAATTCAGAAATTTTGGAGTTCGAAATTTGGCAATTTAATTAAGGATCAGGCCACAATAAAAAAAATTGCCTGTGAATCTATTAGTCCAAGATTGAATGCTCTGTCTTTGACTAGAGCGGAGAGAAGAATAATCAAGGTGCGCGGAAACCAGTCCGAAAACACCCCTTACCATCAAAAAAAAAAAAATGGAAAGAAGCCATCCAGTTTGTCACATTATGGTTGATGAAGAAGTTGACCGGGATAATTGTCTTACCTTTTTTTTCTCATTTCATCTCCTTATATGATGATTAATGAAAAAGTTGACAGGTCATCTTAACTTTTTGCCCAACTGAAGCCATGAAAAGTCAATGTTAGAAGGGGATGGTGGCTGCTAAATTGGTTATAGGAACCAAGAGATTGGCTAAATGGTCCTAACCTGAGACTTAATTGTTTATTTCATTTTAAAGTTTTAAGTTCGATTTTTCTTATCAATAATTTTTGGGACATCTCCACGTGTAAGCGTTTGAAAAGGTTATGGGAGGAACCGTAGGAATTAGTTCAAGATACGCGTAAATTGACTCGAAACATCCTGCATTACATTTCGTACCATTGCTTCAACCAAGAATGGTGATTCATAAACACATACAATTTGATTTGTGCCTATTATCAACCCACCTTTGACAATTCTAACCAGTATATCACTTCAATTGAATTCATTAACGGTACATCTCTAGACTACTTTGTAAGCGACAATATTTGTATATATGTACACACAAAGTTATTGTATCATTTGGATAATGTCCAAAAGCCTTTCAAATCACTAACTTTTAATGTGAATTTTAGGGGAACCCCATTTTTGGTACTGAAAATCTAAATTTGCAATCAGAACTCCACATTCATCGTCTTCCTCTCAATATAGACGACCATGGTGGTGAGTGGTGAACACTTCCTAGAGAATAGTAGAAGGTATTCTTGTCATCATTTCTTAAAATATATTCCTCTTTTCAGTTCATTATTATTAATTTATTTGTACAAAATTGGCGTTCACGATTTTAAGTTGAAAGTTTAGGAGAAATTTTTCAGTGCCGGGTGGGCAAGACCACGTAGTGTCGAGCACGCATTTCGGTCATCTAAACGTGTTTTGGACGGCCCAGATCTATTTTGGGTTTGAGGGAGGTGTTTTGATAATTTTACACAAAAAAATTACTCAAACAGATCTAAACCGTCCAAAATATGTTTGGTATTTTGGACGACCGAGATTGTGCTTGGCACCACGTGACCCGTGCCCATCCGGCACTGAAAAACTTCTCAAAGTTTAGGGAGTGAACTAAAAAGTAGAGGGGCTTAAAAATGATTGAAGTACATGGAATGAAATTAAAAATTCAGCAATGTATTGACAACTTTGACTTTATCTCCTTGTTAGATTCGATCTTATCATATAAGTACTATTAACAGGGTTGATACGACCGCACCTCTTTGAACTTATGGGCCATCGTATGTCATGTGGGGCCTATTTTGAGTTTTAAAAAAATACAAAAAAATCAGTTATAACAAATATCGGAAGGTATATTTTTTGAATTTGTAGGGGCAAAACTGTTAAATAATTATTTTAAATTTATGGGTATTTTTCTGTATTTTTGTGGGGTTTGGAGTGGGCCTGACAAGGCGTGCGATGGCCCATGCAGTGTGAGAGGTGCGGTGGTCCTAGACTTCATGGGGTGGCGCACACAACCAAACCTCAATAAGGTTATGTTCCACTGATTAAAATAAATATTTATTTTTTAAATTAAAAGTAATGTATCGTAAAAGAATAACCTTTCTACTAAAAAAATAACTACTTAAATAATAAGAATTTTAGCGGGACGGGCCCATGTTTTTTCACATGAAGGATACAATATATAGTACTCCTATGTGCCGATTCATTAGAGAATAGAGATGAGTGTTCAAATTTGCTACTCCTATTGAACACTAATTTTATTGCGTTGTTTCTAAAAATAAAATAAAATTCATTGCCCATGCTTAAGAGTTAAGACATTCAACTTAGGAGGAAGCTCCCATCCATTAATGAAGTATCATGTCGAGTTTGGGTTTTCTAAAGGCTCCTCTCGATAAAAAAAATATGATTGAAATCGTTTATTTTGTAGAGTTTATCGAGCAAGATATTTACGCCAAATACTATCTATATCCGACAATAATATTGATGTGAACAAATCAGATTTGGGCATTGGAAAATGGAGAGCATATTCAAACATCTTTTGTTCCCAAACTTTTTTGACAAGATTGCAGGGGCATTGCAGGGGCACCTATTACATATTCTTGACAAGATTGCAGCAGATGACATTTTGGTGGTTCTTTCTCTGGCAAATATTTGTGGTAAGGAATGTGATGGACTGCTTACCAGATGCGTTGAGAATATAGTCAGGTCCGATGTTGATATCGTAACTCTTGATAAAACCTTGCCCGGCCATATTGTCAACAGAATTGTTGAATCCCGCAAGGACCTTGGCTTCCATGGTCCTGAAAGCAGCGGTTTCCCTGATAAGCATGTGAAAAGACTACACAGGGCTCTGGATTCTCATGATGTAGAATTAGTCAGAATGCTTATAAAAGAGGAGCATACCAGCATAATGATGCATGTGCCCTTCACTATGCTGTGGCATATTGTGATGCAAAGATCATAGCAGGGATTCTTGACCTTGCAATTGCTGATGTTAACCACACAAGCCCAAGGGGTTACACAGTGCTTCACATTGCTGCTATGCGAAAAGAACCTAAGATTATAGTGTCTCTTCTAACAAAGGGAGCTCAACCAGCTGCTCTCACATCAGATGGTAGAAAAGCACTTACGATTTCAAAGAGGCTCACAAGGGCTGCGAATTGCTACAAGTCTACTGAGCGAGGAAAAGCATCGCCCAAGGATCGGCTGTGCATAGAGATATTAGAGCTAGCAGAAAGAAGAGATCCATTATTAGGAGAAGCTTCTGCTTCTCTTGCTAAGGCAGAAGATGATCTGCAAATGAAGGCCAGGTACCTTGAAGGTAGAGGTAAGTTATTCTTGTCTCTTAAGTATTTCTCTTCTGTTTCTATGGTAGATGCATGTTACCTTTACCATTATTTTCTATATCAGCACATTCTTCCTTCTACTACAAGAAGCTAATAGCCATTTCATTTCCATTATCTGCACCTATATCTGCCACATTGCAAACTTACTATGTTCTTTACCATCTTGATCTAGGAAGCACTGAGACTTGTGAAATTTTGGGAAGAAAATCATGTTTGTTCCTTTTTGAAACACTAAGATCTTACTATGTAGTCCACTGTCCAGCTCCACAAAGCACACAGTAAGATGTTACAGGACAATGGGCTGCCTAGTAAGATCTTACTGAAAAGAAAACGGTTCTTCGGAATTTTACATCCAAAGGGGTTCTGTTTCGAAGATCCCAGAAGGACATTCCAAAAATGAGAACTTCAAGTTGTAGTCTGTGTGTATTCCTTTTCTTCTCCCAGTGGAGTGAAGGGGTTTAGAAATAACTTAGGAACTGTTAAAAGAAATTGGGGAGCAATTCATCAGGCTAATTGGAATAGTCCATCGATCTTTTGTGCTATCATTAGATCAAGCAGATTGAAAACTTCTCTTGATGTAGAATCACATGGTAGTTTTGAATTTCTTGAGCATCATGATATACTTGTTTCTGGTTAAACCAGATAATCATCAGCCAGCTTACTGTGAAAATTGATTTATTAAAAATTGATTGATTATTCTCAGTTGCTTTAGCAAAACTTCTCTTTCCAACGGAAGCAAACGTGGCAATGGATGTTGCTCAAGTGGATGGCACTTCTGAACATCTCAATAGGATAAGGGCACTCGCCAAAACTGGTATGGATACTTCTGTGTGTGTGTGCGCGCGGACAAAATTGTTATTCTATATCTTAATACTGAATGTACAATCAGTTTTTCTTTAGGGGGGATAAGACATGTACTTGTATCCCACTCGAATAAGGGGTAAAGATTATAGAGCTCAGTTGGGGAAGTTTGATGTCCAATTGTGTAGTTCTATTTTAGAATTCTAGAGAATATTTCTCCAGCAATTTGATTTTATGGATGGTATCCGACAAGTAAGGGAAAAGTTACAAGCACTGACTCTGATAAAAATTGTATCAAACGAGAACAAAATGTGTGGGTCTAACGCACCCGATATGTGGTGTTCGGAACACTTGGGTGGAGACTTTAGTGTCCCCGGAAAACCTGCTCATATTTTGATAGTACGAAGACACATTTTCTACCAAGCTTCAGTGTTGATTTCTCCTGCTTTAGTAACCAACTTCATTTAGATATGAAGTCTTATGGGACCTGAAGAAAAAAATCTCTTAGATTTTGTTTTGGAATGGTATGTTTCTCAGATTCTCATGATCGTTCAGAATAATTTGTTTTGATGCGGAAGAAAAAAAAAAACCCCATTTCCATACGATATAGTGCTTTTGGAGTTATCGACCATTACTACACATGACACACTGGTGTAACCGCATTGTGATTTATCATTCATAACATTTTGGGATTTAAAGCGCCTTCGTTTGTGTTTTAATATGAGCAGTGGCACTAGGGAAGCTCTTCTTCCCTCGTCGTTCAAAAGTGGTCAATGATAGTGGATGACGATGACTAGTCAGAACTGATATGCTTACAAAATGGATCTCGAGAAGGGCGCCAATTGAAGAAGCGGCGATTCATGAAAATCCAAGAAGCTTTTACTAAGGCATTTCACGAGGATAAAGAGGAGTTGGACAAGTCTATCAACATATCTTCTTCATCGAGAGATTTGAGGCCCGTAAGAGGGGTTGGGAGGCCTAATGGTAAACTCCCTCTCAAGTGATAATAGGGATTTGGAACCTGTAGAATTCTTTTGAAAATCTAGAACATTGATTGTATATATGGACGTCACATATGCACACTACATGTGAGACCCGGCTCTAAGAAAAAAAAAAGAGAAAAAGAAAAGAAAAGGTGAGTTTTATATTATATTTATGTGGACCTGAAACATAATTTGCTAGTATTATAGGGGTTTGGTTGTAAATACCACAAGTTGTTTGTGCTGTGTGTGCACGTGGAAGAAATTTGAGGTGCAATGGTGCATGTGTGGAACGTAGCATGGGAAGAGGAATGGAAAACAAAAGGAAGAAGGGATAAGGGAGTAACAGAAGTTAAAAACAATAACATGTGTCAAGCAATGAATCACTTATGTGAAGAGTCATCTTGGACTATAAAATAGATGGAGACAAGAACTGAGGAAAGGAAGGAGAAGTGTTTCTCTGTAGTATAACGGAAAGGAGAGAAGAGGGGTTGGGGAGGTGGGTTAGACATGAAATTGTGTAAAAAAAAAAAAAGGTAAGCAGAAGGGAAGGGGTGTGTGGGTATGACTTGTTCAATATTTGTCCGCTGTTTATGTTGAGTTGGTGGTGTAAATCGCGCATTTTGGTATTTGGGTTGTACTATTGGTAGTAATTAATTGTATGGGTTAGCCGTGGTGCTTGCGGGTGTGGTTTGTTACACTACAAGTCCCCGGGTCCCTCCAAATAGTAGATATCTCTGGTTGATTGAGATGCAGAAATGCATCTTATTCATTGTACGTATTTTGATGTTCACATCAATTTCTATCCTCTGTTGTATTAGGAAATGATTGTGCAACACTACTAGCGTACATAATTTTATTTTTGGGTGATCTTATAGATAAAGGTTAGAAAGTAAAAAGTACCACATTAGTTCCCAAATAATTGTCCAGTATTTTATTGTTCTTTAATAAATGTTCATTCTAAAAAGTTAATAGATAAAAGTGTGTACAATTATTGTTTTGTCCTTTTGAAGTTAATGGGTAAGAGCATGTACATCAGTAAAGGGTATTTTACCTATTCAATAATTCACTTTCTTCATTTTACCTATTCAAATCTTTCTCAACATCACACCAATCATCTCTATTATGCCTCTTCATCCTTAAAATGTATACTAAAAGAGAGTACAGAGAGAATGAGGAAGTGATAGGAAGGAGAGAGAAAAAGAAAAATAATTTAATGTTTTGCTGGTAAACAGTTGCTCTCTAGTTTTGGAGAGCATTTTCCAAAAAGGTAAAATACCTAAGTGTTTCCAGAGGCTGGTGCAAACAGTTTTTTTGGCTTTGATTAGGTAAAATGACTAAAAATGTGAGTTTGCCTACTCTTGTGTATATGCTCTAAAGAGTTCCTAAAAAAAAAAGTGAAGAATATATTTTTGGAAAGTGAAAGTAAAGGTGTAACGCCCCGCTATTTTTTAAAAATAAACTCCGAAATACATTTTATTTCAAACACTTCTAGGTCCCTATTTTTCTCTGTAAATAAATTACATCACCGAAATAAACCTAAGCCGCCTTCTAAATATTCTTCTAAATGCTCCAAAATTATCAACTCTTCCAAGACCTCTCCAAATTAATCTTTATATGCACCGATTCAATTTCCTCTAATCCGGCTCCACACCTGAAAAAGAAATTATCCGGGAAGTATACGATACAACAGAATAACAAAGTTCATAAGTGGTATCAATAAACGATAATCGACCATCAAGTCGAAGCAACAATCACAAAGGATCTCATACCATGTCATTTTCATGAGTACATGACCGGTGACACTCCAATACCTTCCTCACCGAGTCAACCTCGACCCATTCTGGTTATTGGATAGGCTATTGGTGCATGAGTTCACTCAATCTCTGTACTAAACAATTCCATAATACTCATCCAATAATATCATATTCGATACCAATTATTCCACTTTCCAATGATATCCACAAGATTAAACAAAGATCACGAGATAATCAAAAGGAGTACAAAGATGAGATTGAAGAAATGATTCCAGAAGTAGGAAGCATATCGTATACTATCCGGATTACCTTAAATTTGATCGGCCGTTTTGTCCACGAATCAATGCCTTAAAATATTTTTTCCATCATCCGACTAAATACTAGCCCACTAATTCAAAACATCAATAGCTATTTATAAATTCTCAAATTTCTCCCTCTCTCTCTCTCTCTCTCTCTCTCTCTCTCTCTCTCTCTCAATGAGAAGTGAAAGAGAAGTGAGGTGTGTGTGGAGGAGAGGAGTGGATGACCTATTTATACTAGTAAGTTACAAGATCTAGAATTATCCAACGAGATCTATCCATATCTTTCAATATCTAAGATAATCTTATATAATCTAATAAAATCCAACTATATCTAATAATATCTAATCAAATCTTAACAATATCTTGTAATATCTTTTCCAAATCTTTCCAAATCTATATGTAATCTAATAATATCCAACCATAATCTTATCATATCTTATAATATATAATAAAATCCAATGAGAATCTTATCATATCTTATAATATCTAGTATAATCTAATAAAATCCAACAAAATCTTTATAATATCTAATAAAATCTTATCCAATCTTATCTTAATCATATCTAATCTAATCTAATCTAATCAAATCCAATCAAATCTTATCCTAATAAAATCCAAATCCAATTTAATCTTATCCCAATCCAATGTAATCGTATCCTAGATTGTTAGGATCACAAACCGAAGGCTAGGGTTCTATAATAGTTGGGTACAATCACTTTAATAAATGATAAAATAATTTTTAGTAAAAGAATTAAAATAAAATGTTTAATTAAAAATGACTTGAAAATTCAGGTCGTTACAAAAGGTTAATGTAAACTATGTAATGATAATGTCTCCTTATTAATTTAAAATTACGAAGTTGGACATTTAAAAAAAGACAAAGAAAGTAAATCTTTAATGAAATAGTAAGAGCGATAATACTAAAAATTAGATGTGGCAATCTCAACTCATATTTTTCTAATCCGTCCAATCCGCCCATTTATAATCCAATTCAACCCGTCCATATTACATAATGGGTTTATATGGATTCAACCCATATAAACCCATATTTACATGGGTTTAGATGGGTTAAATATGGGCTAAAATTAAAAGACTCATTTCATGCACAAGAGTGAATTACTGTTACCGTGTTACGTTGTCCACGTTGTCCCCATTGTCCCGCCTCGTATACCAGACAAAACCCATTTTTGGTTTTATTATTTTATTATTCGATCAGCTACCATCTCTCTCTCTCTCTCTCTTTATTATTCGATCAGCTACCATCTCTCTCTCTCTCTCTCTCTCTCTCTCTCTCTCTCTCTCGTGTTTCTCTCTCTTTGACTATCGATGTCCACCACAAATTGATTCCACATTTTGGCGTAAGGTTGCGTTCTCTTGCATTTAACTTAATTTTGTGATTTTTTTATTTGAATTTTTTTTGCATTTGTTAATTTTACATCAAAATTTTATGAGTTATTGATTCATTTCAACGAGATAAATTGGAAAAGAAAGAATTTTACTTTTATCCAAGTATTTTGAGAAATAAATATTTCTTCACATTTTCAAACTCAAAAATAATGTAAATTAAAAATAATTTTTTAATTTTTTTTGCACCTTATAAAAGATTTTAATAAGATCTATCAAACAAAATCCATATTAGTAGAAAAATTACAAATAATTGAATGGAGACAAAAAAAAAGTCACTTGACTTTTTAATCTAAACATAAGCGGTGGCTTCGGCGAACGCAACGAAGACCAAAAGTGTACAATCGGTACAATCATCGTCTTCGAGACAATTCTCTGATGCGGCCTCTGTCTCCTTGTCGAAGTTACGTTACTGTTTGGAAATGGAAAAAAAAAAAGCAAAAACTTGATTTTTAAAAATTTTTTAGCCTTTAATTGCTTCCTTTTTATTTAAAAAAAAATGAGTTTTAATCATAATATTTTATTTAATTTTATTGAGACAAATTAGAGAGGGGGGAGAGAAGAGAGGGGAAAGGAAACCCCCAAAAAAGAAAGGAAAACGGGTTGGGTTGGCGGGTTTGGGTTTGGCTCGACCCATATTCGACCCGACCCATTTTAACCCGTTTAAGTTTTGACTCATATTTGACCCGCTCATATTTTACCCACAACCCATTTCAACCCCCCGTTTACCACCTCTACTAAAAATAGTTGATTCAATTGCATTTGTCGAAAAGACCTCACAATTAAATTGGATCCCAAAAACAAATTAGCACGTAAGCAACCAACTTCATACTAGGCGCACGTTTTGGAAAATTGATTCAATAATAAGCTTCTTCCTCTGTCTCGATTTGTTTGTCCTCTTTTTTCACTTTTTGAGAGCGTTTGACCTCTCAAATAATTGTCTATAATTTTCAATTCATAATATTTTTTAATATGTAATATAGATCTTGTTTGATAGATCTCAATTAGTTTTATTATACAAAATCTTCAAAATCATTAAAAAATATTATAAAATGTAAGATATAAGTATATTTTTGAAAGACAAGAATTTCGATAATTAGACAAACAAATTGGGACGGAGGGACAACACAACACCACCCCCCCCCCCCCCCCCGCCCCCCAAGTCTGGCTCTTCTGTTTGGCTCCTGTCCAATCCATAGGGAATTGGCGGATCCTCCAATTCCAATTGAATAGTCAAGATTGTCCTAGTAACTCAAGCCTCAAAGCTCATATAATATTTTACGGACACCTAATTACTCCTCAAATATTTCTCAATTACATAAGCATATGCCTTCCCTCCCCCTTTTTTTTGAACGGCGAAAAAAATTCATTAATCTTTGAAGTTATTACAAAAAATTCATTAATTTATTTTAACGGCGTCTTCTTTCCCTATTAGACCTACCTCTGAAAAACTTTTTTTATATTGCTCATAAGAATTTTTTTCGACCGATATCATATAGCTCATGAGAAATTTTTACTAATATTATTTCAGTAATTTTTTTTTCTTTCAACATGAATTTTTTCACTTATTATGTAGCTCATGAGATTTTTTTTATTTATGGATACTAGTGTATTTTCACATTGCTTCGCACTGTGTCGTGTGTTCTTTGATGTAGTTATTCTTGTATGTCTCCTTATTAGTAGGTATGTTTTCTGAATTTGCAGGGACGAATTTGATTATTTTAAAATTTATGAATATTTTTTTGTATTTTTTGGGACCTGAAGTGGCCCACACGGTGCCATGGGAGAAAATACGGTGGTGATAGACTTTGTGCTTTTAATAAGAGGTGGGTCTATTGACAATTGACAAAGAGCTTTGATTCCACGTAAAAAGCTAGTGCTATGATTAAACAAACAATGACAAAAAGCTATAACCAAAGGCTTTTAGAGCATCCCCAATGGGGATGTAAAACTGGGTTGTACACTTATAATAGCACCTGGAGGCAAAAAAAACTCCTCCAATGGGGATGTAAAATAGCATAAATCTGGATGTAAAATGGCATTGATGGAAAGGGAGATGTATATTTCCATCCCCTTTTGACTACAGCTATAAATTACAGGTCATTAAACATCATCAATTCCAACTGCAATACCAGAAAAATGGACGGCCAGAATTACCTGTATTCGCCGGATAGTTGGCCGGAGTTGGTTCCTCGTCGCCGGTTTCTGCAAATATTCGCCGGAGTGACCAAAAAATGCTGGAATCGAGTGAGTGAGAGAGAGAGAGAGAGAGAGAGAGAGAGAGAGAGGGATCTCACCAACAAGAGACAGAGATATCCACGGGGAACAGTCGGTGATCATCAACATAGGGGAGTTAGGGTTTCATCTCGGTTTCAACGTGAACAGTCGGTGAGAGAGATATATGAACGAGAGAGAGAGAGAGAGGAGGCAAGGGGGTTTCATCTCTGGTTCGGAGAGAGAGGGGGAGTTGGTTTCCACCAGTCCATTGACTGGTTTCCGTTCCTCGTTGAGAGAGAGAGAGAGAGAGAGAGAGAGACAGAGAGTAAAGTTGAGAGGCAGAGAGATTCAGAATTTGAGCCGACCGTTGATCAATCAGCCAACGACTCTTTTGGCCGTTGATCAACGGATCAAATCAGCAACGGACTTTTTTTTCCTTTACCCATAAATGGATGTTTTTAATACTCCTTTTCACTACAAAAAATTCCTCCATTCTCCACAAACACCCTCCAAAAAAAATATTGTATCAATTATGACAGATGGAAGTCGTAGTGCGAGAGGAAAATCATTCACCTCCGATCAAGATGAAGCAATTTGTAATGCTTACTTGTGCGTTAGTCAAGACCCGATTGTCGGTACTAACCAAGCACGATCTAAATTATGGGATCGGGTTGCAAAAAAATATACTGAATTCACAGGAGGCGATGTATGATCAGATGCTTCTATCAAGTCTCGATGGCAAGTCATCCAACAGGCTTGCAACAAATATCGTGGACATTTAAGGCAAATTCAAAGGCAACATCAAAGTGGAATAACAGAACAAAATGAGGTATTATTATTTTTGTTAATATTATTATTTTGCTGTTATCAAGTTTTTGCTTTCATAAGAATTAGTTAATATTATTATTTTGATAATTAATTAAATAATTTTGTTATCATGTGTTATAGATTGATCTAGCGAAGAAACATTACAAAGACACTGAGAATAAACCTTTCGCCAATTTGGATTGTTGTTGGGCAATCTTAGAACACAGTATGAAGTGGGCGGATTTAACCCCACCCCGGTCCGACCCAAGATCTTCACAAATGGATACGAGTTCGGTCCCTCTATCTCCTGATTTCTCTCAAAATCCAAACTTAGAAGAGTCTCCTGATTTCTCTCAAGCTCCAAACACAGCAACTACATTGGAAGATAGCAGTCCTACGAGTGGAGGTAGTGTTCAGTCTCCAAGAAACAGGCCTCCTGGATGTAAAGCATCAAAGGCAAAATTATTGAAGACCAAAAAAACAGATAATGAGGAACGTGAATGGATAAACTTGATGGAAAAATTCAACCGAACTACATCTGACAAGGAAGGTAGGAGAGCTGAAATGGAAGCAAGAAGAGTCGCGGCTTTGGAAAGGACTACGGCAAATGATGAGAGGAGGGTGGCGCTTGAGGAGAGAAAGGCAGCAATGCAGGAAAAAGAGATGGAAGATAGGATTATGCAAATGGACTTGGATTTGGTTCAAGACCCCCAAATGAAGGCTTATTACCAGTTTCGCAAGGGTGAAATCTTGGCTAAATGGACGGCTAGCTCAAGTTCGTCTGGTTATTTTCCTGGTTTTCCCGATTATTGATTGTAATAATTTTTTATTGTCATATGTAATAGTCTTTAGCAATTATGTAATAATCTTGACTTTGATGTAATCGTTGGATACTATTCGATAATAAAATGCATTTTATTTAGCTAATGAAGTACAAGACTCGAAAATGAAATACAAGACTCGAAAACGAAGCACAAGACTCGAAAACGAAATACAAGACTCGAAAATAAAATACAAGACTCGAAACTGAAGTACAACACACGGAAACCTCTTTCTTCATCTCCATTACGGGCCCATAGGTGTTCAATAAGATCATTGCGGAGCGAATGATGTGCCTCATTTGATCGAATCCTGCGATTATTTTTAAAGAAATCAACCAAAGCAGGTGTGACATCTCTCGATACTTGAATTGGGTTGGAAGAAAGAAGTTCAGTAATTTCATCACTAGCATCATGATCACGTTGGTCTTCAATTATCATGTTGTGCAAAATGACACATGTTTTCATGATGTAGCCTAGATCCTCCTCATTCCAGAATCGCGCCGGTCCTCTCACAATTGCCCAGCGTGCTTGTAGTACGCCAAATGCCCTTTCAACATCCTTGCGACATGCCTCTTGCATCCTCGCAAAGTGTTGCTTCTTTCTTCTTTGTGATTGAGAAATGGTTTGGACGAGAGTCGCCCATTTTGGATAGATACCATCAGCAAGGTAGTATCCCATGTCGTACTGACTCTCGTTAACAACGAAATTGGCTGGAGGGGCACGACTGGCACTGAGATCATCAAAGAGATGAGATTGATCAAGCACGTTGATATCGTTGAATGACCAAGGCATGCCAAAGAAAGCATGCCAAATCCACAAATCATACGATGCAACTGCTTCAAGTACGATAGTGGGTTTTCCACTGCGGCCACTGAAGAAGCCATGGTAAGCAGTTGGACATTTGTCCCATTGCCAATGCATACAATCCAAGCTGCCTAGCATTCCAGGAAAACCACGTTGATTGCCCACATGTAGAAGCCTTGCAGTATCTGCTTCATTTGGTTTTCTCAGGTATTCTGCTTGAAAAATGGAGATAACGCCTCTACAGAAGCTTCGAAGAGAGTCAACTGCTGTACTTTCCCCAATCTTTAGATACTCATCAAGACTATTAGCAGGCGTCTCGTATGCCATCATCCTCAGAGCTGCTGTCATCTTTTGTATACCAGAAAGACCTGCAGCTCCCGTCGCATCATATCTTTGGACGAACGTCACGTCTTGTTGTTGGAGTTTACCCAAGATCTTGTGAAACAAGGGTTGACTCATTCGAAAACGTTGCTGAAACAACTTTTCATCATAGAGCGGATACTCACAAAAGAAATCAGCATTGAGTCGTTCGTTGGCAGCAACTCTGTCATGGGGGATCTAGGCTCGACCGCTTGTAGAACCAACATGACCTCCTTGTTGGCGCCTTCTTTGAAATTTTCGGTATTGCCTGGCCATGATCAATTGCGCCATTGCAATCTCATCATCATCGGAGGAAGATCCGTCAAATTCTCCCAGTAATATTCTTTGGGTTAGACTACTCATGATGATTTTTTTGGAAAGAGGAAACTGTATATAGATTTGAGTGTGAGAATGAATAATGGAGAGGATAGTATATACAGATGGTAATTAAATGGTGTAGTTGAAAGTAGATGAGAATAAATGACTGCAGTCAATTATGTAGTTGAGAGTAAATAATATAGTTGATAGTGGATGAGAGTAAATACTGAAATAAATGATGTAGTTGAGAGTGGGGAGTAAAAGTAAATGATGTGGTTGAGAATTAATGGGAGTATCTGGTGTAATTGTAGTTGGATGTAAAACAAAAAAAAGGGATGAAAATTTTTTTTTTTCCGGAATTTTTTTTTTTTTTAAATCTTCGATTACGGGATACCAAAATTATTTATCAACGGAAGTAATACTTGAATTAGGGTTAAGAAAGTTGAGGAAAATTAAGGAGGAGAGAAAATTAGTTAATTATCCATCCGTTTTTTACATCTCACCATTGGATAGGAGGAGGTTCTATTTTACATCTAACTAACTTTTAACCACTTTTTACATCTAAAATAACTATCCAACCTCATCTAAAATACATCCCCATTGGGGATGGCTTTAACCAAAGGCTTTTTAATAAGCGGTTGGTGGGTCTACTGACAAAGAGCTTTGATTACAGAGGAGTGTTAGAGATAAAGAAAATTGATAAAGAAAATACCTTTAAAATATATATATGAACGATTCAGATTTACCGTGCAGTGAATCTTGATTCTATGGTTAAAAAGCCAGGCTTTTCTATTTGACAAAAAGCTTTGATTAATCTAGTGCTACGATGAAATCGATGCAACATTCTACCAATTCATTCTATACGACAAAAAACTTATATACATGTACAAAGCAAATTGGACCCACCGATTTTGATTCCACCTCATTCCATAACTATAAAAGCATATTTTGGACCCACCGATTTCTTCTAGCATATCTGGTTCAATTGAGCAATAGAGAAATCAATAACAATGGAGGAGGGATCCGAAAAAGATTAAGGGACCGACGGCCGTCAATACCAATGGGTACCGATGATTCCGCATAAATAATCTGAACCGTTTAGTAGTTTATTAAAAAGAAAAAACATAGTGGTCTCAGAGAAAAATTAGCTCAATCCAATCTTTGATTTTTTGAAAAAAAAAAGAAAAGAAAAGGGAAGATAGATGAAAAATGTAAAGATTGGATTTAACACCTACATATATCGGATTGAGCTAATTTTTTACAATGCCTACTCGGTTTCTTTTTAAAAATTATTGAACAGCTCAAATTTTAAGTGCATAATTCGTAATGGATCCTGCGTGACCGTCGGTACTTGTTGGTACCTACCGCACTTTTGGGAGGGATCAAAGCAATGAGGTTCTAGTGGAGTGTGGATACTTCACAATTAAGTTTTGAGTGTGGATACTTCACAATTAAGTTTTTCGCCATTCATGGACATATACACATATTGTTTCTTAGAATTAGATTCTATATTCTGGAAAAGACTACAATGCTCATCCTTTATTTAGATGTGTATCATAAGCACTCTTTAAAATATTATGAATTATAGAGAAAATGTTATGAATCGTATAAAGGTTACGAGATACACTAAAATGTTATGAATAAATCATAAAATAGGCGCATATGGTAACCCTTTTAAGAAGTGTGTTATTGTAGACTTTCCCCTATATCCTAATACTGAATGAAGAAGAAGTTTTTCATACACGGGGCATAAACTAATGACATGGGATTAGTTAACTTAATACTGGGAGATCCACATATTTTTTTCTATCTCAGACGGATAAGGGTAGGTTTTGAGTATTAATATTGGATGTTGGATCGAATTTGC
>BPLS01031714.1:130090-173184 GCA_019656275.1 Rhododendron kiyosumense | reverse complement strand
AACGAATTCTACAAAATGAACGATTCCGAGTGTTATTGTGAACCCTGAAATGGCCCACACCGGCCCAAAATTGGACCGTAATAGACCATTAAAAAATTGGACAGGAACTTAACTAAAAACTGGGGAATTATTCCCAACCTTTTCATCATAAATAGAATATTCAACAAATTATTGGAGTAATTATAATCTCTCAAAGCTCTTTCATGGCGAATCGCTGAACGGCTTGTATTCATCGCATTCGTATATTTTCATACCTCCATCCGATGGCTAGAAGAGCGACACCGATCCTGACCCGTCTGCTAGGGTCAACCCGATCCGTGACTTACATGCCCCGGCCCGGCGACGGGGCTCCGAGGGCGGTGACGCTGATCCCCGGCGACGGGATCGGTCCCCTGGTGACCGGCGCCGTGGAGCAAGTGATGGAGGCGATGCACGCGCCGGTGTACTTCGAGAGGTACGAGATCCACGGCGACATGAAGAAGGTCCCGCAGGAGGCCATGGACTCTATTAAGAAGAACAAGGTGCGTGTGTTTGTTTGAAAGGTCTCGTTGCGATGTCTCCGAGCTCTCTGGATCACTTTAATCTTTGTAATTTGTTTTTCAAAGATTAATAATTAAAAACAAAGAGCATGATAGGGTAGTTTCAATGTGGTCACCAAAATATTACAGTATTGCATAAAAAGGTATGTTTGCAGGGTGATAAACGAGCTGAGCAGTTAGTTATTTAAGTTTGATTTCAACATTTAACGAGCTGCAACAAATGTTCAAGTTTAGCTTGTTCATGAGACTGGCCAATTTTGAACGAGCTTGAATTGAGAACACAGGGTGAATTTCGACTAGGTTGATTTATTTATACATCGTGAGCTGAACGAGCCAAGTAGTAGTTTGTTAGAACTTGGTTTGAAAGCTGAACGAGTTTCGAAATGATGTTCAAGCTTCGTTTATTTTTGTAACAAGCCAATATTGGACGACCTTTCAACGAAATAATACGAACTCAACCCCAAGTAGCTTAGTTCGTTTATCAGTCCTATGTTTGAAAAGGCCATGCTGTCATGTTATATGATTCCTTTAATCCTTGTAATTCGTTTTTAAAGATTAATAACTTTCTTTTGTTAAAAAAAATAAAGGTGTGCCTGAAAGGAGGTTTGATTACGCCCGTAGGCGGCGGTGTGAGCTCGTTGAATGTGCAGTTGAGGAAAGAGCTCGATCTATATGCTTCGCTGGTTCATTGCTGTAATTATCCGGGATTGCCTACTAGACACGATAATGTTGATATTGTTGTGATTCGAGAGAATACAGAAGGGGAGTACGCGGGGCTTGAGCATGAGGTGGTTCCTGGTGTTGTGGAAAGTCTCAAGGTATTGTTGGAAACTTCTGTGGATTTGTTTGGTGCTTTTGTTGCCTGATTTTTGAGTGATTCAATGATCTCGATGTGTTTATTGTTCATTGTCATAGGAAGTTGTTTTGGATTAAATCAATTTGAAAAGGGCTCAATAAAATTATCAAAATTTTGAGTGGCCAAATTACTGTATTTCATTCTGAATAGCAACGTGTATGTGGAGAGAATGAGATCACTCAAAAGTTCGGGTGCTGTGGCTCGGGTGCCATCTGGTTTCAGCCATATGAACCACATTGTGTAAATTCAGAGCATAGCTCAGAGTTTATTTGTCTAGTCCACATTGGGGGTGTTTGGCACAGCCTAAAATCTAAATCTTAGTTGGTATATTGAACAGAGGGATGGTAAGCCATAACATATTTTCTCTTTGAATAATTACCTTAATAGAAAAGGAAAAAAAAAAAACATGCTTTGTATCAGAGTGTCATATTTTCTATCTTTCATTTGTTTTGGACCTGTGCATTGGGCAAGTTCATGTTTGAGTCAATCAAGCCATGTCTACTCAGATCTTATTGAATTGTTTCTTGATGAGGGTCTATTTTCTGCTCGGAAGACATAGGATGTTGCTGTCATTCTCTCTGTTTACTTTATGGTCCAATGCATGTTTTGTGTCTGATACCACTTTTTGATAGGTGATAACAAAGTTCTGCTCAGAGCGTATCGCACAATATGCTTTTGAGTATGCATACTTAAACAATAGAAAGAAAGTCACCGCCGTGCATAAAGCAAACATCATGAAGCTTGCAGATGGTTTGTTCTTAGAATCTTGTCGGGAGGTTGCGACCAAGTATCCTAGCATCAAGTACAACGAAATTATTGTGGACAACTGCTGCATGCAACTTGTTGCAAAGCCTGAGCAATTCGATGTTATGGTATGTGTGGTTAGTGGAATGCAGTTTCCAGCTACTCTATTTCCTTTTTCGGTTAACTTATAATCTATAACTTCTGGTAGAGGATATTTGTCCTTTGTGGTGTCTGAGTTATTTCAATTAACATTACTGAAGCATCTTAGATAATATGCTTAAAGCCCGTAAAATTCTTATGTGATCTCTATTTCCTGTAATTCATCTAATAACTTGTGATTTCCGCTCCATTAGTGTTATATTCATTAGATTGTTAGCCACCGACTCATCTAAAACCTTAAGTTGTTAGAGAGAGGGCAAACTATATTATTTGTACCTTCAACACGCCGCCTCACGTGTAGCTAGGCTCTCCCCGGGCTAAACGCGTGTAAGTATTTTAACTTTAGGTAGGCGATGCGGTTCGAACACATGATCTATTGCCTGCTCTAATGCCATATTAGATTGTTAACCACCAATTCATCTAAAAGCTTAAGCTGTTAGAGAGAGGGGTAACTTTGTTGTTTGTACCTTCAACAATATCATCACTTGTCCTGTAATTGGTGTACCTTTTTGCATCTTTATGCTTATTTCTTTTTTTAGATCTTTAGTATTACTGTTAGTAGTGCTATGACGATGCCTCTTTATAGGTCCTGGTGATGGGCCACTCGATGGGGAGTAGCTCTCCCGATCGGTGTAATCTTGCCCGAGGAGAGAGCCAGGAATTTTAGAGGGAGATGTTTTGGTGTTCTTAACAAAATGAGTAAGCCATGGCCCATGATAGAATTTCCTTAATTCTGGGAACCAGCCTTGAAATTTATGGAGGGCTTAGTATACGATGGTTCAGTTGCTTTTTGGAGCTTTTGGCCGGCAATGGCCTCCGCCTACACCCCCTAGCCTTGTCCCTTCTGGCTCAAGTCTCTGGGTACAGCTTAGCTGGCTGGCAACTTCATAGAATCTCCTTTCGGTAGACATTAACTCCATGTTACCCAACATACTTCTCCTTTACCAATTGCTCTAAAGATGTATACTTCTATAGGCATCGACTGTAAAGATTTCCACATCCTCATCAATCCTCGTAATGAGTTGTCGTGAACTATGCATTAGACGAGTGAAATAATCTTAGGCCATCCCTAGCCTCTATGTTAGCATAGGTGAAGAATCAGAATTCCTCCATTGACATTATCACTTGTAGACTCCTAGTCCACTTTTAGAATCTGTAAATTAGAAAGGTAATTGTTAACCAATTTTGGGGTTTGTCTTTGGGCAATCAATTAGTACAGGGGCAGTGTGCTTGCAGGAGTTGAGAAGCGACTCTCTATGCAACTCTAGTACTTGGCTTCCACTTTGATTTTCCATCGCTTAGTTTTGCAATAAGAAATGAAGATTATTAGCTGACAAAACTGGTTGATTTCAAATGTGCAGGTAACGCCTAATCTTTATGGCAATCTTGTTGCCAATACTGCTGCTGGTATTGCTGGCGGCACAGGAGTCATGCCCGGAGGTACATCAATCAACTTTTAGGTCTTTTTTCAGTTTCTTATCAATTTTTTCCCCTCCATCCTTGGCAGTTATCCTCGTATAGATGCTCAGGTCAGGTTTTAATATGATATTCCTAACCACCTCCCCATGAGTGGTGGATAATACTCTCTTAAGGACAAAGAAGTTGTTAACTCCATATACATTTTTTCACAACTAATTTAGAGTCACAGATTTCCTTACACTTTGAACAGATATAAATGCACTTTTGCGCCTTAATCTTGCCATTGTAATTTTAAATACTTGATTGGTGCTAAACGAGGTTGGAACTATACAAGCTCAACCATTACTAATAGCTTGTTAATATCCTAGCTGAGTGGTTTACCCCAAGTCCCCAGCTATTTGAATCATCGTTCTTAATCCAGGAGGAAAAGCTGGTAATAGCCATGGGCACACAACTGTCCATTCTGTTAATATATTTGGTTGAATAGAAAAGAAAATGAATCTATTAGAAGTTACTCCTTCTAGCCACGAGGGTGGTCATAAATCTAGTGAAAAGTGAAAACAAAATAGAATATATGGTAACTACTAAATAGGCTATGGAAGTAACAGCAGCCGCAGCTGCAGCCAGTGTAGCCACAGCTTTAAGAGCTCTTGTTTAATTTGCTCTTTGCCTGTAGCTATTCGGAAGCTAGGCACAACATGTTTTAGGCAATTAAGATGGGCAAATATTGAGGTTTTTTCTCTCTGTTTTCCTTTTTCTGGACAGAGCAGCTATCCCATGTATCAGGAAGGTAACTGCCAGAAGTTACTGATTGATTTCGAATGCCATACTTAGCCCAACTTCCTTCATTTTCGCCTTTAAATGCTTGTAGTTTTTGTACAGGGTATGTTTCATACAAACATCTAGTTCTGCTAAGAAACTGATTGTGTAGAACAGATCATCGTATGAAATTGCATCCTTAATGACAAGTACTGTAATTTGGTATCACCACAAAAAGTGCATTTGGTCTAAAAAGATGCCCTTTGCATATCCTGAGTTCTTTTGTTCATACAGAATGCTTGGTACAGATGTATTGAGTTGCCCATCTGTTATTTTGCAGGAAACGTTGGGGCGGATCATGCTGTTTTCGAGCAAGGTGCTTCAGCTGGGAACGTTGGAAACATAAAAGTGCTGGAGCAGAAGAAAGCAAATCCAGTAGCCTTGCTTCTCTCTTCAGCCATGATGCTGAGACATCTCCAATTCCCCTCATTTGCCGATCGATTAGAAACTGCTGTGAAACGGGTTATATCGGAGGGGAAGTACAGGACAAAAGACGTTGGTGGTGATAGCTCCACCCAGGAAGTTGTTGATGCCGTCCTTGGAGCTTTAGATTGATAAGGAAGATAACTTCTCTTCTACACAGAGTTCCCTGTAAAACTGTCCATCAGTCCTGGGGTTCAAATCTGCTTGTTTGTCCCAACTGATATTTCACACGGCATTATTTGCTAGATATTCTTAGTACACTTTATTATGTCTTGGTTGTTTAATTATCCAATCCAAGGCGAAGAATATTACTCTATGTCGATTCGAATAACGACCTTTCAAAGGTCAAATTTTGTGATTGCTATTGTGAAAGTTCAGACTGTCTATGCATTTGGTATTGAGGAAAATAGGAAATTTGGAAAGAGTTTACAGTGGATTATGTTTATTTCACAGTTTTTTGAATCCTATCTCCAAGTTAGAGGATGTTCTGTTTTTGGCTTCGTTTGTTGGGTATAGGTATTTTTTTAATAAGTTGGTACTTGGCTCAATGGATCCATTAATTCGGGTGATCAATTTCATTATCCACTAATTGGGCTTCAGCTAAAGTCGGGACAAAGTCCTACACGGATTGACTTGACACAGGTACGATGGTTCATACATTAATGCAATGGGATGAGTCCACAAGTACCTGATGAACTTATTAGTTTCTTGATCGGCCTGACTATAGTCAATTTTCTGAAGCTGGACAAGCGTACGAAACTAAAGCTTCACTTTGACTTGTTTACATTGTTCCATATATATAGAACCGGTGGCTTTCTCTCCCGAATATTTGGATCTTGTGTTTGTCGTCGTGATAGGAGAGGTAAAGAATTCTACTAAAAGTTTTACTTTGCATCATAAACAAAAAAATAAAAATAAAGATCCCGATACAGACTGGGAGCCATATGACAATTTCAAGCATCTTTTTGTGAATTCTGCACAAAGATAAAGGCAAACAATACACACAAGATCTACCCGAAATTCTTCACTACATGATAGCGCATGGATAGTATTGAAACTAAAAGGCCTTTGATTGATTGAATTTGCCATAGACTGATGCATCCACATAGTAACGTTTTGCTTTGAGAAAATTTCTTTTATATCCCTTCGACTTTGATCAAAAATTCATTTTAGTCCTTCACCTTTCAATTTCGACATAAAAATACTTCGACTTTTCAATTTTTTTCAATGTCATTCTTTAGAAAGAATCCGTTTTCTTTTTGGACGGAAAAAACGATGTGCCCAGCATGTAACTCCTTTTGAGGGGCATTATTGCCCTTTCAATAAAATGTATATTTTCACTTATTTGTCTTTTTGAAAAAAATTATGAGTTTCGATCCAAATTTTTTACTTTTCTGATTCCTCTGGTCGAGAAGAATCAACTTGTCACAAAAGTTTCACACAAAATTAACAAATGCGAAAAAAAATGAATAAAAACAAAAAAATAAGACAAAATGACTTTTAGTTTGAAGGGGGACCATTTTTATATATAGGGGGGACCATTTTTGGCAGCAAATGTTCCCTCCAATGGACCTAGGGTAGGGGAGGGGAAAGGGCAATAATGCCCCTCAAAAGGAGTCACGTGCTGGGCACGTCGTTTTTTCCGTCCAAAAAGAAAACAGATTCTTTCTAAACGATGACATTGAAAAAAATTGAAAAGTTGAAGTATTTTTATGTCGAAATTAAAAGGTGAATGATCAAAATAAATTTTTGGTCAAAGTCAAAGGGATATAAAAGAAAATTTTCCTTCTGCATTAATTCTTTATTCGGTTGAGTATACGAATGTTTGCGATCAAATTTGGAAATTGAATAAAGTTTGGGGCTCATTGATAAGTATCAGAAAAAGGCTCCCCTAGGCTTTGGCCTTCTCCCTCACAATAAACTTGTGCACCTTACCAGTCGAAGTTCTTGGAATATTTTCAAAAATGACCGTCCAAGTGGCATATAATGCGCCAAACAATCCCGACTTAACTTTATTATTTCCTCCGAATCCACATGAACCCCCTCTTTCAACTTCACAAATGCCCAAGGTGTCTGCCCACAAAGATCATGTGGTCTCGTGACTACTGCAACATCAAGCACCGCTGGATGGCTATACACCACCGTCTCCGCCTCTATGCTGCTAATATTCTCGGTCCATAAGTTTCCGTAAGTCCATACATCTGAGATACCCCAAAACCCATTTCCTCCATGTTGAGAAAGATTTGTGGAGGCGGCGGGGAACTGCGAGTCATTACTTCAGCTTTGTGACGAAGTGGTCTTGTTTCAGTACTTGCAAGAAGATCAAGTGCTCCATGAGCAATTTCAACTTGTAATGTACAAAAATGACCTTAGCTTCCGAATGTCTCAATAGGATTGACAGCATTGCTGAATCATGGCATGTATTAAGCGCGCAAAGAACTGCTCCAGCCATCGGGACTGCAAAATTCAGCTCGTGCATTGCCAGAACATTAGGGGCCAATGCAGCAACCTGCTCAATGATAACCAAAATTTAGACATGCAGAAACAAGATATGCCGAGTGAAGACCAGCATGCTATGGAAACAAGGTACTTATAAAAGCGTGCTATGGAAATCTACGTATTAACTCATTACGCTTGGAGAGTTAAAAAAGACATGCAGAAACAAGATATGCTGGTCAAATTCAAATTTCATTCTACATCGAATCAAATAAATAGAGAAAGCTAATTTGACCAGCATGCTATGGACATCTACAAAAATGCCAGCTTTGTAGAGTGAAGTACATGATAAACAGGGTGTGATGACTTTTATAAGACAAGTTCTATGTTTAGTCATCGAATGAAAAACCAAAAAATCAAACCTGTGAAGCACATATACTTCTATCAGAATGGCATCGCATCCAGGATTCATGTTTTCGCGTCCAAAATCCGAAAATTATGTTTTCCCAATCACCCCCCTTGAAATGTCAGAGGGGATTGGGTACCAAAAAATATGCTTTCACTTGGTTCATTCTTCCCTCAACAAATGATACCTATCATCATCACTCATATAGAAACTGAGCAAAGACAATAAAAGCCAACCATAGATACACGTAACTCCTATTTGAATCTGGGCAGGTTATCGAGTGGACATTTGATTTCTTTTTCATTGTATCATTGTGAATTTCGATGAAGTAACTACTCTACCAAGTCACGGGAGCAAGAAGGTCACCATGACTGCTTTTGCTTGTCTAATTTCTAATTCCATAAAAACATGTTTGGATAGAGGGAATAAAAAGGAAGAAGGGGAATCTAAATCCGATTTCCCACTATTCCATTCTAATAGTGGACAAATAGGGACTTGAAAACCTGCCCATTCCGCAACATATTAACATGCAGAAATGGATTAGTCATATAAAAACTAAAATCTATTTACCGCACTACTTGTGATGCCCTAATTTGATTTGTTGCTATGGAGCATTATGTATAGCTCAGACAAGAATTTCTGAAAGTCGATTCAGGGTCATACCATGTAGCCATGTACATTAGAACACTATTGAGGCCAAACAGCAGCAGGCACCGGAGGCATTACAGGTAGATCCTCTTAAAAAAAAAAAAAAAAACAAGGGTGATTTTACTGGGTCAAACTTTGAAGGAGCCCACCACCAAAAAAAAGACCCAAGAAGCAAATAAGGAAATGAAAATTTCAACATGAAAATTGTTATAATAAACCAAGTGAACAAGCAAGTCTGTATTATGTCAAATTGTTGAACTATGAAACAACAAATATGTAAAAGCTTCTATCTCTCTTGTGTGTCCTAGACTCCTAGCCCCTCACTGGGAGTCACTCGTTCAGTGGTCATGGTCATGGTAATGAAAAACAATAAATGTCCGGTCACTTCGACAGTTACACCCCACAACCCGAAGGATGTGAAATCCAACTGAGAGAGGACTTCCACAAAGGGGTAGGTCTGTACTTCCCTGCTTTGACTATTCAGAAGGGCACTTGTTACCATGTATGCAGAAGCAGCAGAACTTGAGTTTCTTAGATATTATAGAGTAAATGATAATGCAACCTAAGTTTCAATTCAGCAATAGATCGTACATAATGACAGAAAGATCGCATTACCAGTGTCCACTATTAAAGATGAGGATATCATGGAAACCAAGAGCTTGTGACCATGTTCCTTCTGCAATATCAACATCCACTCTATAACCCTCTTTATACCCAAGATACTCCAGCACACCACCATTCCTGATGGCTGACCACCTGTACAACATACGAATGAAGCAAATCTGTGAGAACCCATGTCACATGGACTCGGGTACGAATGTTGGTACATGTAACTGTGTAACCATCGGATCACTAATTTCCAATTCAAGGATACAAGGACAAGCTAGAGTTTTAAAAGTCCCCAATATATAAATTTGATTTCCTGGCTTAAATGGTATTTGTCTGTTGTCTTAGGCTCTTTAATGCATGTTATAGAGGTTCGATACATAGCTCATGCGGAAATTGAATTCGAAAATATGCCTGTTAATTTAAGGTGCAACACGGAGCCCACACCGTTATGCGGGTGTCGAGTTGCCGGCACGGATACTTCACACATTTTGAAGAATCCATGTAACATAGGTGAGAAATGAATAAAAACATGGAACAGTGTACATCTAAATCTACTTTCTTTTTCTTTTTTTTTTTGGAAAGTAAAATTTATATCACCAAAAAACAAGCAAGGAGCTACAAAGAATCAACAGGGGCATCTCCTTGGCAACCTATGCATCAAAAGGTCCAAGAAATGACCATCAACCAAAGCTGAAAGAAAAATCTATGAACAATTGTTAATAGCAAAAATCCTAGAATCTAGGAGCCAGTCGTTGTAATGCTTCCTGTTCTGAGTGGAGAATTTGACAGATGACCAAGAGCTGACCTTAGCTCTAACGGAGTTGAGGACACCTACAACTACCCCATCAACAACGTCTAAATCTACTTTGCATCATATCAACTTAAATACGTAACGAAAAGTTGAGAAATGATTGGTAAATACATGCACAATCCATGCTCACTGATATTGACAGAGTAGAAGTAGGCTGTATCCAAAGTGATTTTAACTTTAACTCAAGCAGGACAACCCAACATTGAAGTTCATTAAACAGGTCAAGTGCTATAATGCACCACTTCCATGAGAAATTGCCAATATCCCTTTCATCACGGTGCTTAGCAGATTGATTCATTATACCAAAGGAACTTCAATAGAAAATAAGGTTTTCCCATTGCTATATCTCCAATCCTTAGTTTATGGTAATTATTTAACCTTCAATAAAACCCTTTTCTTCTTTTTGGTACAACAGTCGCACCTTATTCATGAAACTATGAAAGCTACTAAGTACTATGTCACCTGCAAACCATTGCTTCTACAAGCGGATACCTCTAAGAACTCTAAGTGCGGGTACATTATTCTACTTCTCGCTATGGGCCTTGTGAATCCATGCAACATCATATACCAACAACCTATCTTCTATGTTTAGTCAGCAATGAAAAACCAAAAGTTCAAAACTATGAAGCACAAATACTTCTATTGTGATCACATCACATCCTGCATCCATAATTAGAAGACTTTTTTTTTTTTTCCCTACGAGTTCGGGTCACATAGCTAAACTTCTGAGGTGTAAATCATGGCACTGATTATATAACATTAGGACGCAGTTGCTAGTCATAAGTACAAGAACACTTTTTTAATACTTTGCCTACTTCGAGCAGAAAATGGTGAGAGTAATGTCAATCAGCTGCCGTAGCCAAATCGCTCTCCCTAACTACATCATCGTATTCCTTTCGAATTAACACCTCAAAAGTCAATTTCTACCCCTCCCCTCCTCGTAGTGTTACCATTTGCCGTATCCATAGACTCCTCCTAACTACAAAAGCGCACAATCTACCATAGTCATTTTCAAACCACCCTAACATACTCAAGCTAAGCATTTTCTCTTCTTTTTTCCCCCAATTTCCCGCAATATATCCTCACTAAACAAAAAAAAACCAGAGTCTTTTCCGAAGTTATCAAGCCAAGTGACTCTCACAAACTAGTAGACAAAGATTGGAGAGAGAGAGAGAGAGTACCAATATTGGTGTCTCTAAAGCTTTTGAGAAACCGAAGAGAATTGAACTGCGGGAGATCAGAGTTGAATTCGAGGTTTTGACGGTGTTGAGGAGAGAGAGAGAGAGAGAGAGAAAGGAGGTGAGAGATTCTGGGGTTGTTTTTGGAGTCCCTCACTGGCACAGCCATGGGAGGAGAGGACGATGGTGGAAACTGGAAATCATTCTCTGGCCGCAAACTTTTGCTCCTTGGCTCATTTCAAGAGGAAAGCGTGTGTGTCACTAACGCTGTCTGATCAACTTAAACGTCAGATGGTTATAATCAAGTGCGCGCAGCTAACTTTTTGTAATTTTTTTCCGACATATATCTTGTCCGATTAAATATCAGTAGATACTTCATTAAGTTGATATTTTACATGATAATTTTAATTAACAAACTCTATAATGTGGACAAATCGGATCGAAAAAATAATTCAAAAATAAGTTTGAAAATTGCCAAAAAAGGCGAAGAAGCCTTTTTCGGTGGACTTCTCAATTTCAACCTGCGAAGTATATTGAAACGACGTCGGAAGAAAGAAATCTGGAATTTGTCTAAATTGTGAGCGCATTCCGGTTTATCTTCGTGATCGAAATTGTTCATGTTGAAGATCTTGTCAAGAAGATAAATTGGGCTGAAGATCATATCAATCAAATTCTGGTTGATACATAATCGGAGATGATGGGAGTGAATTCTTTTTTAAGAAAATGGGTTTGGCCATACTGGATCCAACCCGTTTTGTCGAAGAATAAATTCACTCGGACGAATGCAGTCTGAGACCCCTTCTCGCACCCCCCCCTGACACCCCACCCCCCTCCCGGCCCCACCACCTTTCCCCCCTTGCCTCTCCTCCCTCTCCTTTTTCGGATTTTTTTTTTTTTACTTTGACTAGTTTTTTTTTTTGTTTTACTTTTAAAAGTAAATAATTACTTCTTCTTCTTTTTTTTTTTAACTTTTACTATTTTTTTTTCTTTTAAAAGACTTTAATTACTTCTTCTTCTTTTTTTTTTAACTTTTACTAGTTTTTTTTGTTTTACTTTTAGTAGTTTTTTATTTTACTTTTAAAAGACTTTTTACTATAATTTTAATTAATAAATGAACAATTCAAACATAACTTGTATTAATTTCGTCGAAGAGTGAAAATACATGAAAAATACATGAAAATTCAATTTCTAATCAATGTTTCCACCAAATTCTGCTCCTGTCCCTCTTCGTCTTGTATCCATTATTTCTTCCCACAAAATCATGCGTGTTGCATAACGAGCAGCCCATCTTTTAGCTTGGTTTGGTGAATTGTTCCACCACCACATTGGGAAGGGTGGTACAGGATAATGAGGCTGCAAGAAAAGTTGCACAAAGTGATTGTTCCCAACACAGGCAATAACTATTTCAATGCACTCTTGGACTGGAACTGGAGGGGATCTCAAAGGGAAGTGAGTAAAACAACTTGAAGGACGCTCATCAAATGTATGCAAAACAAGATTGTACGCTGAAGCGATGACAACTCCCAAACTCATAAAGTCCATCCAATGCTCTTGTCGTGCCGAATCTTCAAAGCAATTTAAAGACTTTATTAGCTCGTTTACCCAATCCCTTTTTGGATATAGCGCATCATATAGATCCTTATTTTGTTCAATCTCACTAATGAGATCTATTCGAATTTGAGCCCAACGATCTTCACCATACCCGATATGAGCGGCAATCGCCTTAATGACCGTCACAAAAAAAATAGATAAAAGATTTAAATAAATACAAAATTAATAAATTCAATAACATAAAAGAATTATAAAATTTTAATAAGAGTAAAAAAATAAGAGTAAAATTTCAATAACATAAAGAAATTTACTCACGTATATAATATTAAATAATTTAAAAATACATATAAAGAGTAAAACAATAAGTGTTCCGATTTTTAATTCGTTTGAACCGGTATGAAAATCTTATTTTTCTTATCATTTCATCCTAAATGGGCGTAATGAATTTTTGACTCTAAAACCTTTCAATGAGTATCCTAGGAGAGATCTAAAACTAAATAATAAGTTTTATGGTACTTGTTGAAAGGCTTTCGAGCCAAAATTTCATTATGACTATTAAAGACAAAATGATAAAAAAAACAAGATTTTTGTATCGATTCAACCAGATTGAAAATTGGAACACTTAAATAATATTAAATAAATAAAAATGAAAAAAGATGTAAAAGTTGTTAAGTAAATAAATAAAAAATAAAAAAATGTTGAATTATTGAGTTGGGTTAAATTATTGCCGGGGGGGTATTTTGGTCTGGCGGGGGGATGGTGTCAGGGGGGGCGCGCAAAGAGATTTCCATGCAGTCGAAGCAGAGAGAGAGGGAGGGAGGGAGGGAGGGAGGGAGGGACTTTCGGGATTCTCACTCCTCCATTGTAGTAATTTGTAACAGGTCAGTTGTAATCTTGCGTCCTTCAACCCTATCTGATGACCAGTAAGCTAAATTTCGATTTTTTTTTTTCCAGCTTTCATTGTTCTTGGCTTTCATTCTTCTTGTTCATGAGACTGGTCGATTTTGAATGAGCTTTCAAGAGTAGCTAGAATTTCCTTAATCTGGGAACCAGCCTTCAAATTTATGGAGGGCTCAGTATGCAATGGTTCAGATACTTTTTTTGGAGCTTTTGGCTGGCAATGGCCTTGTCCCTACTGACTCAAGTCTCTAGTACGTACAGCTTAGCTGGCTGGCAATTTCATAGAATCTCCTTTCGATGGGCATCTACTTTTATGATTTCTACATGATTGTCAAATCCTTGTAATGAGTTGTCGTGAACTATGCATTAGACGAGTGGAATAATCTTAGGGCTTAGGCCATGCGTAGCCTTTACGCTAGGCGAAGAATCTGAATTCCTCCATTGACATTATCACTTGTAGACTCGTAGTCAACTTTAGAATGCGTGACATAGAAAGGTAATTCGTAACCGATTTTGGGGTTTGTCTTTGGGCAATCAATTAGTTCCGGGGTGGTGTGTTTGAGTGCGTTCAGAAGTGGCTCTATGCGACTCTAGTACATGGCTTCCACTTTGATTTTTCGTCGCTTAGTTTTGCGTTAAGAAATAGTAAGTATGAAGATTCTTAGCTGACGAAGACAATTGGTTTCGAATGGGGAAGTGATGCCAAATCTTTATGGCAGCCTTGTTGCCAATACTGCTGCTGGTATTGCTGGCGGCACAGGAGTCATGCCCGGAGGTACATCAATCAACATTTAGGTCTTTTTTCGGTTTCTTTATTGATTTTGTCCGTTCCATGGTTGACAGTTATCCTCGTATAGTTGCTCAGGTTTTAATGCGGTTTTCCTAACCACCACCCCAGGACTGGTGGATAATACTCTCTTTAAGACAAATAAGATATAAACATAAACACTTTATCATAACTTCTAATTTATAGTCACAGATTTCTTTACACATTGAACAGATATGAATGCAATTTTTGTGCATTAATTTTACCATTTTACTTTTTAATAATTGGATTGGTGCAAATTGAGGTTGGAACTAAAGCTCAACCATTGCTAATCCAGCTAGCTCACTGGTTTTCCCCTTTTCAGCTATTTGATCGTTTAATTCAGGAGGAAAAGCTGGTGATATGCACACAACCGTCCATTCTGTTACTATATTTGGTTGAATAAAAAGGAAAATGAAACTATTAGAAGTTACTCCTACCAACGAGGGCGGTCATAAATCAAGTGAAAATGAAATAGAAAGTATGGTAACCAGGCTATGGAACTAACAGCAGTCGCAGCTGCAGCCAATATAGCCACAGCTTTAGGAGCTCTTGTTTTATTTGCTCTCTGCCTGTAGCAAGTGCGAAGCTAGGCACAAGATCCTTTAGACAATAAAGTTGGGCTAAAATTGAGGTTTTTCTCTCTTTTTCATTTTCTGGACAGAATAGCTATCCCCATGTATCAGAAAGGCGGCTGCCGGTCAAATTATTCATTAGTCCAATGCCAACTGATTGATTTTGAATGCTGTACTTAGCCCCTACTTCTTTCACTTTCTCTCTTAAATGCTTGTAGTTCTTGTATAGGGTGTGTTTAAATTCAAACATTTTGTTCTGTTAAGAAACCGTTTGTGTAGATCAGATCAGATCACCGTATCAAATTGCATCATCAATGGCAAAGTATTGTAATAAGTTGATATTACCACAAAAAGTCCATTTGGTCTGAAAAGATGCCCTTTTCATGTCCTGCGTTCTTCTGTTCATACATAATGCTTGTTTAATATCTTGAGTTCTTATTGGTACATCTGTTTTTTTTAGTTTTTTTTTTTTTTTTGAGTTGCTCATCTGTTATTTTGCAGGAAATGTTGGGGATGATCATGCTGTTTTCGGGCAAGGTGCTTCAGCTGGAAACGTGGGAAACATGAAAGTGTTGGAGCAGAAAAAAGAAAATCCAGTGTGGCCTTGCTTCTCTCTTCAGCCATGATGCTGAGACATCTACAATTCCCATCATTTGCTGATCGATTAGAAACTGCTGTGAAGCGGGTTATATCGGAGGGAAAGTGCCAGACAAAAGACCCAGGAAGTCGTTCATCTGCTATACACAGTTTCCTGTAAAACTGTCCATTGATCTGCTATACAAAGCTGCTTGTTTGTCCCAACTGATATTTCACTTGCAACTATTTGTTAGGAATTTTTAGTACACTTTATTATGTATTGGCTGTTTGATTATCAAATCCCAGACAAAGAATATTATGTCATTTCGAATAATGACCCTTCAAACTATTGTGAAAGTTCAGACTGTCCACGCATTTGGTATCGAGGAAAATAGGAATTTAGAAAGGGTTCGCATGCAGTGGATTATGTTTATGTCACAGTTTTTTGAATCATCTCCAAGGTAGAGGATGTTCTGTGTGTGGCTTCCTTTGTTGCATATAGGTATTTTTTCACACGGGGGTACTCGGCTCTAGGATCCGTTAACTCGGGTGATCAATTTTATTGTCCACTAATTGGGTTTCAACTAAAATTGGGACAAAGTCCTTTATGGGTTGACTAAACACAGGACTCCATTTCCCCCCACCTCGAACTCTCCCTTTAGCCTCTCATCCGCCGCCTCAATCACCTTCCCTTCAGAGTACAACCCCCATACTGAATCAACCAAATTCACCATCTTTTGAGTAAAATTTTCTCTATCCATCGGCCTCTTTTTCGCACACCACTTCAAGAATCATCACAACTCCATAGCTGAAAACTTCAGTTTTCTCCGAGTGCTTTTCTATATTGAAGCTACTTTGGAGCCAAATACCCGATCTTCCGGTCGTTAGAGTGGAAACAAGGATGTTAGAGGTTTGATCCTTGATTTGTGCAGCAGGACATTCTGGTAAACACAATTTATCAGAAACCCTCCAAGTACACACTTCCATGTGAACAAAACCATGTTCCTTTCTCTTCTTGGAAAACATGCTTGATGGGCAACGAATCAGGAAGGTGACACAAGAATGGTTTTTGCTTCACCTGCTAGAGACAATAGATGATGAAGTACACAATTGATACATATACCAGTGGCATTATTAGTAGTCAAGAAAAGGGACAAAACGATCTGACAATATATCATTAATCCATTTGTTTGTAGGAGAAGTCCATTTGTTAGTAGGAGAAGTCGAGAGATCTCAAGCGAATTGCTTCTGGTCGTTAGTTGAGCTCTCTCGACTTCTCCTACAATATATCAAAAAGAATATTTCATCAAAGAAGCTATAAATGGTTATGAATCATCGAATGTGTCTATTAATGGTAAGGTCAACACAGCTGTTAGATAGCGTCGTATTTGTGGGTGATAATAATGAGGTCAAGCATTGTAAGAACAATATTTTTGAAAAGGATTTGCCAGACAATTTGTAATACTTTGAGGAAATGAAATGAGAATAGAGACAAAATGATACTACAAATCAACTTCCACAAGATGATGCAAGAATCACTAGAAGTCGTTGGCCAACAAGGTCTACTAGAAAAAAACTTTCATACTTTATACAACAGAAACATCCAGATCAAATTCTAAATTTTCATGGTACCATTCCCCATTACCTACATTTTTCAGGCACAAAACTCAACATAAGTGTTCAACCAACACAAAACACCAGTCATCTATACCGCGCAAAACCAGATGATCTTGTGAAACTAAAAGATAGAAAGAATGATACAGAAACAGGATTGGTGAAGTCCCACAAAACCCAGAGCATCATTCCAAACAACTGATTCGTCTCACCAAAATCCTAATTTGGATATATGCTATTGAGACGAAGAGGAATCGTCAACACACAAATGACTCTTTCGATACACTTCAGTTGATGCATAATGTACTGCATAGGAATGGTACCCAGACCAAAAGCCGAGCCTGAGAAGGGTCTCGAGTCTCCAACTGAACGAAATATTTACGGGAGACTTAGTCCAGAAGTCCTCAAGGCTCAAAGTTTCAATCTTTTCAGCTCCCCCACCCTGCAAGAAAATCTCTTACCTGCTCTTGGAAGCAATCGCAATTAAGGAAGGTCATCAACAAAAGGTCAAGATGAAGAATATTCAATGATCAGGGACAAAGCCAAATGCCCCTGCACTATATAATTAGTTCAATGAGGTTCTTTGTGGGAAGCCTCCAGACTCCTTATAAGAAGTTAAGAACTACCGACTTCAAAGAGTATGCTTCTAACAAGGGAAGAAGATTTGGGCACCAGTAATTTTCGATCTCTGCGGCCACAAAGACCAGTGGTGGATTTTCACATACTTGCAGAAATACCAAGCTTATTTGAGGCCACAAAAAGACGCTTACCAACATCAGGTCTCTTAATGTTATTCCTCGAGGTTTTGCAACTTAGATCAATAGGCAACATAGAAGGAAAACTTCTTGGAGGAGTTTTGGGCGTAAACTGTGGCATTGCACTTGCTTTTGCCTCTAACCAATTATCATCTGTTGCAGCCTTCATTTGCTCTCTATGTCGACTTTTGTGATTTCTACATGTATAATTAGAACAAAATGTCACCTCCTCATAGTCAAAAAAGTATTTCATCATGACGCCTGAAACTGACACAGTTTCCCAAAATGTCTCACTAGGGTTCTCCAGTAATGCACTTGATTTTCGCGCCTCATTCTGATCACCTTTAGTAATAAAAGCAAAAAGTTTTCTCTGTAGCAATATCTCATTCATTTCCAACACCGAGGCTTTGCTCAAGCCCTTCCACTGTAGGATGTAGAAAGTAATTTTTCTATACCCTCTTCCGTTTCTTTGAAAGATGGACCCTTCCAAAAGCCAATTGAAGTATAGAGTTCAGGTGTGGAATTCTCTTTGTCCCTCTTTTGTTTCATCTGCAACTCGAATTGTTCTTGTTAGCACTTGATAAACTGTTTTCATGTTTAAGGGAATCAATAATGTTGCAACTATTAGAGGTTTGATCCCTGATTTCTGCAGCAAGAGATTCTGACAAGCCCGACTTATCAGAAACCCTCCGAGAACACACTTCAATGTGAATAAACCATGTTCCTTTCGCCACTTGAAAAACATGCTTTATCTTCAGGAAGGTGATAGAAGAATGATTTTTTCTTCACCTGCTAGAGGCAACTAGATGATGAAGTGCACAATTGATGGATAACCCATTGATCTTATTAGTACCGCAGAAAGAAAAGATACCAATATGACAATATACCATTAATCCATCTGCCCTGATCTCTCCAACTTTAGAGAAGCAATTCAAATGACCTCTCTCAATCTCCTACAGCAAGGATTGCAAAAATTACTAAGCCAAGCAGCAGAGCAAGCTGTTAACCATTGAAGCGTTTACGAGCTCTTCATGACATAATTAACTTGCAACAAGTTCAGAGCCATGTAGAATATTTTGGAATACTGAGTGTCAGCCTCCCCCAAAACAAATATCAGATGAGCCAAGCAAAACAGTGACACAACAAGTTATTCTGCCGGCTAGGGAGGGGTATGAGGACCCTCTTAAACACACACACACACAAACTTAAACGCAATTGGCTAGTGGAGGTGGTAAGTGGAATTACTCTCTTACCCTTCCATGTTAAAAAAAATTACTCTGCCGAAAAACAACTGAAAAACAGAAATGAAACACGATCCAAGCATATAGTTTTATGAAACTTGGAGACCTAAATTAAGGATCAACCTGAATGAACAAAAGCAGCTTTAAAGTTAGTTTAGCAGTGTTGTAAAACATCCTGTGCTCAGGTTCATTAATGTGCCAAATTCTCAGCAGCAGTAGCGTTACCGTTGTCTGAATATGCAAGAAGCTTAAAAAAACCTCAGTAGAAAAGCGTGACTGATGAACACGAGTAACAAAAAGAAGCGGCCATGAGTAGATATAGACGGTCAAGAGTAATTTAAAGCGGCCAAGTGTAGTTAGACGCGTCCAAGGAGCAGGTAAAAAAGTTCACTATAAAAGCGTGACTGACAAACACGATTAACAAAAAGAAGCAGCCATGAGTATATAGACGCGGCCAAGAGTACTTTGAAGCGGCCAAGTGTAGTTTGAAGCGGCCAAGTGTAATGAGACACGGCCAAGGAGCAGGTAAAAAGAGCTCAATATAAAAGCGTGACTAATGAACACAATTAACAAAAAGAAGCGGCCATGAGTAGATAAACGCGGCCAAGAGTAATTTTCAGCGGCCAAGTGTAGTTAGACGCTGCTAAGGAGCAGGAAAAAAAAGAGCCCAGTATAAAAGCGTGATTGATGAACATGATTAACAAAAAAAAGCGGCCGAGAGTAAATATACGCGGTCAAGAGTAGTTTAAAGCAGCCAAGTGTAGTTAGACGCGGCCAAGGAGCAGGTAAAGAAAGTTCAGTATAAAAGCGTGACTGATGAACACGATTAACAAAAAGAAGCGGCCATGAGTAGTTTGCAGCGGCCAAGTGTTATTAGACTCGGCCAAGGAGCAGGTAAAAAAAGCTCAGCATAAAAGCGTGACTGATGAACACAATTAACAAAAAGAAGCGGCCATGAGTAGATAGACGCGGCCAAGAGTAGTTTGAAGGGGCTAAGGTTCAAGTAAAAAAAGCTCAGTACAAAAGCGTGACTAATGAACACGATTAACAAAAAGAAGTGGCCATTTGTAGATAGACGCGGCCAAGAATAATTTACAGCGGCCAAGTGTAATTAGACGCGGCCAAGAGCAGGTAAAATACAATAGAATCGTGTGTAGTAATCACGCTTTCAATAATGTGCGGCCACGAGTAACTAAACGCGGCCAAGAGTAATTATACACAGCCAAATGTAATTATTAGCAGCCAAGAAGCATGTGAAACACAAGAGAATCGTGTGTAGTAATTACGCTTTCAATAACGTGCGGCAAAGAGTAATTAGACACGGCCAAGAGTAATTATACGTGGTCAAGTGTAATTATTAGCAGCCAAGAAGCATGTGAAATACAAGAGTATCGTGTGTAGTAATCACGCTTTCAATAACGTGCAGTCACAAGTAATTAGACGCGTCCAAGAGTAATTATACGCGGCCAAGTGTAATTATTAGCGGCCAAGAAGCATGTGAAACACGAGAATTGTGCGTAGTAATCACGCTTTTAATAACATGCGACTGCGAGTAATTCGACGTGTCCAAGAGTAATTATACACGGCCAAATGTAATTCTTAGCGGCCAAGAAGCTTGTCAAACACAAGAGAATCGTGCGAAGTAATCACGCTTTTAATAACTTGCGGCCACATGTAATTCAAACCATGCGAACCTCCATGAGCTCATAGCTCCTCCCCATAGCACTATAAAGTGGCTTCTTCACTTCGTTGAAGCGGTACATCACAGGGTATCTAGTCCTTCCATGGTGAATGATGCATAAGTGGGAGATGTGTTTGCATTACTTTTCGTTTAATTGATCTGACAATACTAGCTTATGAGCTACCTCCTCAACGACCTCTGCGTCCTTACAGGTATATTGCCGAAATGATCTGTAAAGATGGGGAGATTGTGGAAGAAGTTGCTTCGGATCTGTTTGCATCTTCATGATTGAATCACATGCAGCATGATTGAGAATGAATTTGGTCATCACTAGGTTTGTACTCTTGCTATACTTTGAGGCTGTTATGTCTGCAATTTTTGTGTACTCAAACCTCTCTGAATTTGCTTCTGTCCAACAGGAGTCTTGGTTCTAAAAGATGGTCACAAAGATGGTGATCCTTGAGTAAGTTTGACCTGCTGGTTTTGAACTTGGAAGAAGATGTTAGTGCTGCTGTTTTGTTCTAGACTTGAGAATTGATCCTGCTATTTTTTTACTGTGTAAACTACATTAATTTCTAGTTTTTGAATTATTGGGTTGTAATTATTTTCCCGTTGCTAAATATATTCTGAAGACTATTTTTATTGTCGTTTTTAGCTATTTTATGGGTTTTTTAGTCCATATTTCAGAGTTGTTTTAATGGTGATAGCTACTCTATGGCTGCTTTGTGCGCTAAATCTAAGGGCTAAAATAATATGTATGTATCTCCACCGTGTGAATCCAATCGCTCCTAGCCCATCGAATAGCCATAATCCCAGCCAAGAACTCCACGATGGTTGCTAATGCAGAGAACAGCATTTCTACACTTGTTTAAGACATCTGCTCTGATGATTTGGTAGCAAACTAAATAAACCGCAAACTCATCCACTGAAAAGGAAGACCCTTGATATACAAGACGGTTCCTGCTACACCATAACACCCAGAGGACACAAATGGAGTATAGATCAGTAAGCCGAAGACCAAAGAGTTCAATTCATCTGCTTTGTACTCAGGCCAATGCATCTAGCAGTCTTACTCTATTACTATTTCGATATAAAGCATGGCTCTCATTCACAATCCAACATTTGATGAAGAATATTGAGTTACACAGAAATCCCTCAACACATTAGTAACTCATTTCGACACCCTTCGATCAATACATCATTTACTGCACCAAGATATTCTCATAAACCGGGCATACATGGAACCCTCCAAGAACACGCTACCATGTGAATAAACCATGTTCCTTTCGCTCCTTGAGAAACATGCTTTATGGGCAACGAATCAAGAAGGTGATAGACCTGCTGGAGACAATAGATGATGAAGAGCATGATTGATCCAACAAAAGCACTGGCATTATAGTACTCAAGAAAGGGGAGAAAACAATCTGACAATATACCATTAATCCATTTGCCCGGATCTCTCCAACTTTAGGGAAGCAGTTCTCTTGAGCTCTTTCGAGTTCTCCTACAAAGAAAGGATCACAAAAATTACTTCGAGCAAGCAGTATAGCCTAAGCTTGACTGGTTAAGCTTCTACAAGCGCTTCACCACATAATTAGCTGTTAACGAATTGAGAGCCATGTAGAAGATTATGGATATACTGAGGTGCCAGCCTCCCCTAAACTAAGAACAGATGAATCAAACAGGATACAAAGTAGCAAAAGATGATATTTTGTGGAAACCACAACTAAAAAACAGAAATGAAACATGAGACACACCTAGGGTTTCATGAAACTAAGACCATAGTTGGTAAACTGAGGATCCACCTGAACGAACAAAAGCAGCTTTGTAAAGTTTTTCCTGCCCTGTTCTAAAATGTTGTGTTGAGGTCCATTAATGTGCCAAATTTTCAGAAGGGGCACATTGTTGCTGTCTAAAAATATGCAAGCTTGCACACTTTGATTTGAATTCGGAAGTTGATGGAATCTAGGGTGGAGGTCATGTTGGGGGAAAAAGGATCATGTGTGAGTGAATGTTGTTGCTAGAGAAGTGGTGGAAGCCATATTGGTAGAAATGCTAGAAGCCTAGAACAAATATTATGGGATCTGGCCAAACATTGGCGGTATTTTGCGACTTGTAGCTCATTGAACTTTGGATTAACCAATCTAGTCTATCAACCGGTGCCATACCACGAATACATCCTGCATAGTGGAACACATTATGGGTTCAGTCTTAGTCCTTTAGAATTACAGTAGTATATAGGGAAACATGCACTTGAGAGTCAATGGAGGTTGCAAACTTAGGTTAAGCATACGGAAAAAAGAAGAAGTCTGAAAGTAAACTATCTAAGAAGACAAAATTGAAACAAATAGTTTTTGACTGGTCGCCCTTGGGTTAGTTTGGCCGGCTAGTTTTGAACTTGGAGGAGGAGGTTAGTGCTGCTGATTTGTTCTGGAATTGAGGATTGATGCTGCTATTTTTTTTTACTTTATGAACTACATTCATTTTTAGTTTTACAATTCTTTGGTTTCGATGGTTTTCTCGTTGCTAAATTTATTCTATAGACTATTTCCATTGTTGTTTTTGGCTAATTTATGGGTTTATGGGTTGTTTTGGCAGATTTTATCCGCTATTTTGTGGACTAGTTAGTTATTGAGTGGTAACGAAATTGCTAGAACTACTGTATGGCTGCTTTGTGCGCTAAATCTATGAACTACTTTATGTTATTCTGTCAGTATCTCCACATTGTGAATCCAATCGCTCCTAGCCAATTGAAGAGCCACAATCCCAGCCAAGACCTCCACCATGGTAGCTAATGCAAAGACAGAATTTCTGCACTTGTTTAAGACATCTGCTCTGATTATTTGGTAGCAAACCAAATAAGCCGCCAACCTCCCTCGAAGCCTCATCCACTGAAACGTGAAAAGGAAGACCCTTGATACACACGGTGAATATTCCTGCCACCATAACACTCGGAGGACTCAAATGGAGTATAGATTAGTAAGTTGAAGACCAAATAGTTCAATTCACTTGTTTTGAACTCAGGCCAATGAACTTCAATTTATAATCTTCCATACAGCTTAACTAAACAAACAAAACACAAGTTCTGCCAATCAAAGACAAAAACGAAAGAATGAAAAGAATCTTCATCTGCACTAAACTAACAGGAACATGGTATCCTCTACTTCACCCAACTTTGATCTCAAACAAGTGATTTGGTGTCTCGCTTTCTTCCTCCCCGTCTAAAATGATATCATCAACATTTGAATGAAACTGAAATTAGTATGCAATTTTTTAGGTTGGTATTTTTATTAGTTGTATAAATGGATGCAAAGAAACGGTTTCAAGCTTGTTCAAGGCCACCCCCATATCGTTGGCACCAAACACACCCTTTGTTCAATATGTAATTGGTGGAGAGAAGTGATTATACCAGAAGGCAGCTTTTGCCCAATGGTAAAGCTTGCTTTTAACAACAATAGTTAACCATATCGAGTTATTTAACAGACTCTTCAAAAGTACCACCAACTTGTGCGGCGCCACAAACACAATCTTGCATCCAACACATTATGGGTTAAGTTTTAGCACTTTTCAATAACAGTGGGATGGTAGTGAGTCAATGGAGGTTGCAAACTTAGGTAATGCTTACACGAGTCTGAAGTTAAACTATTGAAGACAACAGTAACAGAAAGCGATAAGGTGAATTCAACATGAAAAGCAACAGGTTTTATCAATGGGAAATTTTATTTTGCAATAATCAATGTACTCTTATTCCTAATCACATGTTTAGATAGCTTTAGAGGATAGATTTCCGAATTGTTCCCCTCTCTTACTCGCGAAATACAACTATCTTCTCTTCTATCATCTCTCGTTGTTAATCTTTTCCGAAGAAGACGATATCAAGGATAACATTTCTTACTATTGTTTGTTCATGAAGTATTCAACTAAGGTGGAAAATACCATTATCCTTCCCATTCTCTTGTTCTCTCTTCTTTTTATCCCAAACATAATCCTTTCTTTCCTTTTCCCTCTTCTCTTTTCTCACCAATTCAGCCAAATGGACAGTAAATGAGGTTGGGCACACATGAATCAGAATTTTGAGGTAGTGGTAGTCAAATTGATGGAATTTTAGATGCTGAGGATCTATAAATTTATGAGAAAAAACTATAATGCAAAGGTTTGTTGAATTTCATAGCACAAAATCAATAGCAATATAGAAAATAAAAAAAGCAATGGAGGCAGCAGCAGAAGTTATTGACTAAAAAAACTAAGAGAGAGAGAAGCCATTGAGCTAATTCGATTTTGTCAGTCGACTTTGAGCTATTCGCTGAAATTTTTAAAAAAATACAAAAAAATAATTCAATGGACTTTGCAAGTTTAACATGCGAAATATGTTAAAACAACGTCGTTTTGAAGAGACCATAGTTTGAATATAGGAATTGTAGAGAAGATTTCTACCTAGATTTGTCATCTATATAATAAGATAGGACTGGGTTTGAATCCAAAAGACAACCAACGCTCAGATTTGTCTCTTACATAAATCTAAGCCCTCCATTTTACAATGGCATTTTGGTAGATATTTGATCCATCCAAGGATTATCCTAAATGGAATTTTGGTACAATTTTGATTAGATTTCCAAAATTAACTTAAGACTTTTTCCGTGAAAACAAAGAAAGAAAAGAAACGTAGACTTTGTGGAAACCCTAGCCCCATGCCTCACGCTCTCCATCTCCATCTCCGTCTCCGTCTCTCGACTCTGTCTCTCTCTCTCTCTCTCTCCGATTGCTCAACCTCTCTATCGACTCCCTCTCTCTCTCCCTCCGACCCACCACCACCGACCCAACTCCAGCAGCACTGCACCACCTCTCCATCGGCGGGCACCAGTCCTCTCCATCACCGCACCACCTCTCCAGGTATCTCTTTCTCACACTCTCACTCTCTCTCTCTCCGCACCGGCCGACTCGCCATTCCTCCTCTGCCTGTCTCTCTCGACCGCTTTCCCCCTGTCTCTCTTTCTCTCTTGCCTCCCCCCTCCGCCACCGCCACTGCCTCCTCCTCCGCCATATCACGCAATCAGAACCCGCTGGCGCCGCTCTCTCCGCGCCGGCCGACTCGCCAGTCCTCCTCCTCCGCCATATCCCGCAATCAGAGCCCGCTACCGCCGCTCTCTCCGCGCTGGCTGATTCCAGGTAACTTAACGATTCCAAAAGTTGTATTATCATGCTTAATTGGAAGGGAATTGGATTCTCTACTTTAATCTGGTTTTGGTTTCAGGGGTGTCATAGTCTGATGGAAATTAAACATTAAACGACCAATAGGAATCTTAATTTTTCACAACTTAATTGGCATGCATTGACCGACAAAACAAGGTTGAATTAGAAGCAGACTAATTCTTAGTTAATAGAATTAAAAAAATAGATAAACAATGGAGAAAATGACAAAGTTCTTAGTTTATTAGTTATTCAAGTGCTTTCTTATCTTTATTCCAAAAGTTATGTTTCGTCGGGAGCAAGACAATTTTGGGCATTTTTTATGATTTATTATGCTTTGATCAAATATTTTAATCCTATAGTAACAGTGGTCTTTGAGCGCGGTGGTTTGCATCCAAGGTGTTTGTAAAAAAGCCTCAAACAAATAGAATTGAGGGTAGAGATCACAATCGTATAAGGAGCCACTATTTCAACTTAAAAGTTTGTGAATGTAATCACACAGTTTGGTAGCAGAACCGCATCTTTCTTTAGTTGGGTTCAAACTTCGATTTTATAATTGAATCATTAGTTTAAAGAAGCTTCCGTCTATTTATTTCCCCAATCTTAGTTGTTGGGTTAGAAAGTAAAAGTGACTGCCGGAACTGCCGTCAAGTGAAAATTCTGTCTCAAATGCGCGTTGTTGTTGAACCCATAATGTAGAGTTTTGCTTCTTCTTTTTTTTCATACGGCTTGGCTGAATGCTTTTTTTTTCCTGCTTTCTTTTCTAGGTAGTAGGAGCGCCGAGGTTCCAATGTCGATTCAGTAATTTTGTTTCCCTTCTTTTTTCTTTTTTTTTCATACTGCTTGGCTGAATGCTTTTTTTTTTTCCCGCTTTCTTTTCTAGGTAGTAGGGGCGTAGCGCGTGAAAATAATTTCAGTGTTGCAGTTTGTTGATACAGGATGGAAAAGGTTGACATACATTGTTCATCTTGACACATAATCACAATTCAACTGGTATGTGCTTTTAGTGTGGAATGTTGTTAAACCTATTGATACTCTTCCTCAGCAGTTGAAAATCGATCTGTTGGATTTCCCCCTGCCTTTAATAGTATTACTACACATTCCTTTGCTGATGCTATTTGTTGTAGTAGTATTGCCCACAATTTCAAATTTGTTAAGATGTCAAGTGGGCAAAGTGAAGGTGCTTTTATTTGCAGCGATCATGTATTTTGATTCTTAGCACCCTTTTTCTTATTCTTTTGGTTAACACATTACATAGATTTTTTTTTGTTCAAATTTAGTTGGGTTATAAGTGTTGAAATTCATGTTCCAAAGTGCCGAAGTTGATATAAAAGCTGGATGGTTTGAGTTTATGTGCAAGTAGGGTTCAAAAATTTTATTTTTCTCTACACACCACTAAACCCCAGGGGAGTTTACTCGACCCATTCCCCAGTCTCCCACACTACTCAAGTAAGTGTGTAACTCCGTATGAGGACTTCCTTACCTTCCGTCCACTCTCCGTTCACACAGTTCTCAAAGCAGAGGAGAAAAGGTGGGCAGCAGGTACCACGAGCCCAAAGTTTGTAAATAAAAGATAGGCTTAGTAATGTGGGTTCTTTGTGAATATCTGAATGGATCGACACTAAACGAGGTAGAGGGATATGAAGCTCCTTCAAGTAATTGTGGTTCTGTATTTTCTTTTGTGCGATGGAAATATGACTAACCTATGAGGTGAATGTTCTTCTCAGTAGCTAAGGGTTCTCCTTTTGCTTTCTACATCACTAAGTAGGTCAAGTCAGCATGCTGTTGTAGAAGTTTCCACATTGTCTAGCATTTTCTATTACTATAATTGAAAACAAAATGATGTCACTAAGCTCTTGATAATGCTATCTATTTTTATTGTCTCTATTTTATTTACCTATGAACTTGACTAACGAAGTTGAGGACCCCCAAGATAAATAATTCTATTCTCTAATCTCTTTTAGCACTGTTCGAGGAAAATTTAACTTCCGAAATCTATACTTGAAGGTGTCATTTTTTAATCCTGGAATCATACATAAGGGAGCACATGTAGCTTTGTGGGCTGAAAGGATAAAAGGATCATGCAGCGATGATCAGTTAAAATAAAGTATGTCAATAGTGATCTTCATTGTAAGGGTGTTTAGCTTGATTTATGACCTTTAAATTGTATGAACGATAATACATCTATCACATATGCAGTTGCCTATCATCTAAATAAATTTTGTTGTGCTTTGGAGCATTATGCATGGTATTGCTTATTGGGTCAAGTTTTGAATTGATGGGTTTTAAGTTGAATGCACGATTATACTTCTTTTGTCACCTATAAAAAAAAATACATCTTTTCTTTATTTTGTTAGCTAGGCTTACTCTAGCTCTGAATAAAACACTTTAAGATTGGTTATTTGAAACAGGGCAGCTTCGGTGAAGAAGTTCAAAATTTTTGAAAGCTTGGTGTTTGCAAGAAGACGACTTGGGTGAAGTCTCCCATATTTGCTGACATCACAATCTAGCTCGCAACACGGCTTTACTCACTTTTTTTGGTACTCTATATGCGGGCAACCCTTTAAATTGCATTTTGCTTAGCTTAAAAGAAAACTTTGTTGGAGTTAAATTGGATTCATGGAAAAGAATTGGGTAGTGTCATTTGTTGATGTTGTCAATTGAGACTATATTACATTCAAGGCACGGACATTCGCGTTGTGGCTTTAAACACGGGGAATTCTTGCAAATATGCTTGGTTTTTTTTTTTTTTTGGGTGTGTAATCGGGTTCATTGGCCAAGGGTTAATATATTGCCCATGAGCTCAATGTCTATTTGTGTGTGTGATTGTTTGAGCCGTGGTTTCAGGCACGGGCATAAACCTAATTTAAGAAAACAAATCTTCTTGTATAAAGCAGCTTCACTGGCGGGGGTGGTCAATAGTTTTATAATTCATTTTAGTTGTATTCAAAATGCGTTGCGCCGTGCCTTCAGGCACGGGTATTCGCTAGTATTTCAATAATATGAGACATTCATTTTGTATAAATTGCTAAAACCATACACCATGTTTAAAATCTTGTTGATTGGATATAGATTGATACCTGATCTTGAAGCATTTCTGTCCATTTTTTATTCTTAAAATAGGTTTAGCCACACTGAATGAAAACCATGAAACCTGTTTCCCCTTTAACCTGGCGTCTTCAACTCCTAGGGGGACTGCACAGACGATTTTTTACCTACATGGTTCAATTTTCAATGATGTGAGACATTCATTTTGTAGAAATCATTATAAGAATATACCGTGTAAAAATTCATTGACCAAAAATTGAAAAAAAATAAAGACGAAAAAATAATCACCAAACTGTGTAAGAATATACTGTGTAAGAAATGAATGTCTTTATTTTTTCGTCTTCATTGACAAGAATATCTCGTGTAAGAAATAAAAACGAACAGAAAATTGACAAAAAATTTTAGATCGAAATTTAATTTTTTTATTTTTGTCTTTTATTTAAAATAATTAGATTTCGATCGTAATTTTTTACTTTTTAAATTTCTTCCGTCACGATGAAGCAATAATTTTTAAAAAATTAACCAAAAACTTATAAATACGAAAAAAATTTAAATAAAAATAAAAAAATAAGTTAAATAGCTTATTTAGCCGAACAACCTACAAAGATTCTGTTCAGTCCTCTCACTTTATTAGCCGTCTACCGCCGTGGCAATGCTCTTGAACCTCCGGCGAGCCACCGCACTACGCTGCGTCCCAGTTCCAACTCTCTTTCCTCATCTTCTCCACTCAACCCTCTCTCTCTCCTCAAACCCAATTCAACACACTCCCATCGAACCCCTCACCAAACCCCAGCTCAAAACCCTAGTCCTCTCTCACTACCGCCACGGCAAGTTCTCCAACCTCCTCCAAAATGTCGTCGCTTCTCCGTCCGTCCTCCTCACCGCTTGCCACAACCTCAAACCCCTCCAAACCCACAACACCACTCAACCCAACTCGCCCGAGCCACCCATTCTCAACTGGGTCCAAGAAACGGCGACCGAACTCGGAAACAACCGGTTCGACGTCGAGTCGTGCTGCGTGGCGGTCGGGTCAATGGGTAAGAGAGGTGAGTCGCTTGTTCTTCCCAATTTGAAGCTCAAAGTTGTGATTGAAGCTATTAGGATTGTGTTAGAGGTTGTTTATGATGATAGGTTCGCTACGTTTGCTTATGGTGGGAGAGTAGGTATGGGACGACACACCGCAATTCGGTACCTCAAGAACTACGTAGAAAACCCTAGTTGGTGGTTTACGGTGTCGTTTGATCGACAAAAGTTTGATTTTGATCATGTTGAGATGTTATGCTCTATTATGGAAGAGAAAATTGGAGATGAGATGTTGATTGGTGTGATCAAGAGGTTGTTTAAATTGGGAGTGGTGAGGATTGAATTAGGTGGATGTTTTTTAGGGAGGGGGTTTCCTCAAGAAAGCGCATTGAGTTCAATTTTGATTAATGTTTATTTTGATGGGTTTGATAGGGAAATTCAAGAGTTACGTCTACAAACAAACCGGGAGAATCCCAAGTTCGAGTCCGATGAGCTTGAAACAATGTCTAGTAATGTTTTCTATAAGCCATTGAAGATTCATGTGGTTAGGTACTTGGATGAGATACTATTGGTCACTTCAGGGACAAAGATGTTGACTATGGATTTGAAGAAGAGGGTTGTAGATTTTTTGGAAAATACTTTGGAATTGAGGGTAGATAGAGTGAAAACAGCGATTCATAGTGCAATTACAGAAAAGATTGATTTTTTGGGAATGGAACTTCAGGCCGTTCCTCCTTCAGTTCTGCGTCCGCCTATGTCTGAGAAAGCGATTAGAGCACGGGAGAAGTACCTCAGACAGAAAGAAGTTAGGTCATTAGAATTGAGGAATGCTAGAGAGACTAACAGGAAGAAACTTGGGGTGAAACTTATGGGTCATGTTTTTAAGAAGTTGAAACAGAGTAATGGATTCAAATTTGATTTCCATATTGAGAATGAAGTGAGAAAAATTTTTAGAACATGGGCTGATGAAACAGTGCATGAGTTTTTGGGTTCTTTGGATGAGCGATGGAGCTGGCATAGGGAGCTATCTGCTGGTGATTTTCTCTCTTTAAGAAGAATAAGAGATCAATTGCCCGAGGGGCTTGTGGAATCATATGATAAGTTTCAAGAGCAAGTTGACAAATATTTGAAGCCGGAGAAAGCTAGAAAGGCATTAGAGGAAGAAGAGAGGAGGATAGAAGAGGACGAGGAACGGAGATATGCTGAAAGAACAGTTGAAGATTTGGCGAAACTGTGTCTAAAAGTCTCTGCTCCCATAGAACTCGTAAGGAAGGCAGTTAAAATGGCTGGATTTACAAATCATATGGGCCGTCCTAGGCCCATTGGCCTACTCATGGCTCTTGAAGATAGTGATATCATAAGATGGTATGCAGGTGTGGGGAGAAGATGGCTTGATTTCTTTTGCTGTTGCCACAACTTTAAAATGGTGAAAACTTGTGTAACTTATCACCTAAGGTTCTCTTGTATCTTGACATTAGCAGAAAAGCATGAAGCGACAAAGCGTGAGGCAATCAGACACTATACTAAGGATTTGCAAGTTCCTGATGTTAATGGAGTTGAAGAAGTGCATTTTCCTACAGAAAGGGAGATCAAGATGATGGGAGATAATAATCTTGTGGATCCAAAACCAGTGGATGGGTCTATAACAATGGTTCTGATCAGATTGGCTTCTGACGAGCCTTCATACAAATGTGTCGCTCATTTCTGCGACAGAACAGACACTATTGTGTACCGAATTCGGTTACTGCAGAATGATTTGAATTTAAACCCGTCAGATGAAAAGAAGTGGGTTCATGGGATGGGCACGATTCATGAATGTCTGAATCGCAAGTGTCTCCCTCTATGTTGTGATCACATAAACGCATTACATATGGGAAAAATTACTCTCCAAGATATCGATTGTACTTCATTTGTTGACATGGACTGAATGGTTTTTGATTCCTCCTCTCTGTATACAGTATCATGAATTTTGATTGCTCAAAAGGCTGTTTGCTGCATCAAGCTGCACTCGAGAGATTGTTGTAACTTCTTTGCTCAACTGTAATGGATTGTTGAGTTGAGTTGTACAGACTACCAATAGCTTCTTTAGGTTGACGATCCTTTGTATGTTATCATTACAGACAACACTGAGATATACATATGGGAATGTTGATTATCCTTATTTCTTTAACCAAAGTCATTTTTTGAGCTTTTGGTATTAGGTAGTAGCTTGATCATCGTGGAAGGGGAGTCATAGGTAGGATTTTGTCTCTAGTTCTCCTGCGATTGGCTTGTTGTAACTTGTGGATACACATGTTATTTTCAGGTATTCAGATGTGTTTTCCTTGTTGCAAGATTTTGTCTCTAGTCCATGGAAACGACGTCGCAGAGTCGACTATACGAACTGCAGCTTGAGTTTGTCGAATTGTGAGCACAGTCCGGCTAATCTCAAAGATCGAAATTGTTAATGTTGTAGATCTTGTCAAGAAGATGAACAGTGTTGAAGATGACGTTGATCGAATTCTGAATTTTACGTAATCGGAGATGATCAGAGTGAATTCATTGTTATGAAAATAGGTTTGGCCATACTGGATCGAACCCTTTTTATCAAAGAATAAATTCACTCCGATGAAGGGAAGAGAGAGAGAGAGAGATATTTGTTCGGGATCTCACTCCTCCATCGTCACTTCTAATCTTCCATCCTTCAACCCTATCTGATAACCAGTAAGCTAATTTTGAAGTTTTTTTTAGCTTTTAATTGTTCTATGGCAATAATATCACGTGATTTCTTGTTCTGCCTGTTTAAATTGAGGCTATTTACTGATGTTGCAAGCACTGGTTTTTGCTATAGATTTGAAGTTCTTAGAACGGAAATGATTATCCCTTGAAGTTGTTGGCGAGATGGTTCGAATTCCCAATGTTATAGTATTTCCCAACGTGTTCACTTTGGATTGCTAGCTTGGACCTTGGCTGTGTACTCATCACATCGCACTTGCTGGTGGCTGTCAATATTCTTTTTTGGAACTTAGCATCTGATGTCTATTTATGTGTGTGTGTGTGTGTGTTTCAGAGTAAGAGAGCGTGAAAACTTGTTTGTAAAAACAGTGTGCAAGTGCCAAGCAAAGCTTGGGTGAGTGTGTGTTCCTGTATAAGTGAGTGTATTTAGGGGTTCGGGTGTGAGATTTTCATACTCGATTGTATCTGCATTTTGAGCGGTGGACAATACTCTCTTAACTCGTAAGGACAAAGAAGTTAAAACTCAATACACATTTTTGCGATTTGTAATTTACAGTGACAGATTTCTTTACACTTTGAACAAATACGAATGCACTTTTTGCAGATTAATTTTACTTTTTAATAATTGGATTGGTGCAAAGTGAGGTTGGAACTATTCAAGCTCAACCATTGCTAATCTAGCTACTATATTTGGTTGAATAAAAAAGAAAATGAAACTATTAGAAGCTACTAAATACGAAAACGAGGGTGCTCATAATCACGAGAAAACGAAATAGAGTGTATGGTAGCTAGGCTATGGAACTAACAGCATCTGCAGCTGCAGCCAATATCCTCAGCGTTAGGAGCCCTTGTTTTATTCTCTGTTTCCCTGTAGCTAGCAGGAAGCTAGGCACAAGATGTTTTAGACGATTAAGATGGGCAAAAATTCAGGTTTTTTATCTCTGTTTTTCTTTTTCTGGACACAGAAAGGTAACTGCCAGCCGTTATTCAGTCCAATGCTGACTGATTGATTTTGAAACTTAGCCCAACTTCTTTCCCTTCTGCATTTAAATGCTTGTAGTTCTTGCATAGTGTATGTTTCATTCAAACATGTAGTTCTGTTAAGAAACTGTTTGTGTAGAACAGATCAGGGTATGGATTATGGAATTGCGTCATTAACGACAAGTATTGTAGTTTTATATTACCACAAAAAAGTCCATTTGGTCCAAAAAGATGCCTTTCCCGTATCCTGAGCTCTTTTGTTCATACAGAATGCTCTTGGTACATATGTATTGAACTGTTCATATGTTATTTTGCCGGAAACGTCAGGGCTGATCATGTTGTTTTCGAGCAAGGTGCTTCAGCTGGAAATGTGGGAATCATGAAAGTGCTGGAGTAGAAGAAAGCAAATCCAGTGACCTTGCTTCTCTCTTCAGCCATGATGCGGAGACATCTCCTATTCCCATTATTTGCCGATTGAACAGAAGCTGTTGTCAAACGGGTTACATCCGACTGAGGGAAAGTACCGGACAAAGGACCTTGGTGTGATAGCTCCACCCTGGAAGTCGTTGATGCCGTCCTCGGAGCTTTAGACTGTAAAGAAAACTTTTCTGCTACAGAGTTTCCTATTGGTCCTGGGGTTAAAAGCTGCTTGTTTTTCCCAACTGATATTTCACTTCCATTATTTGTTAGGTATTCTCAGGTCACTTAATTATGTCTTGGTTGTTTGATTATGAAATCCAAAACAAAGAATATTATGTTGATTCGAAAAATGACCTTTCAAGGGTCTTTCTTATAGTGAAATTTCAGACTGTCTACGCATTTGGTATCGAGGAAAATAGGAATTCAGAAAGGGTTCACAGTGGATTATGTTTATTTCACAGTTTTTTGAATCCCAGTCTCCAAGGTAGAGGATGTCCTGAATTGATAGCATGCTGGTTTGCCCAATAATGCAATGGGATGAGTCCACAAGTACCAGATGAACTTGGTTTCTTGATTGGTTCGAGTGTAAACATTTTTTAAGCTTGACAAGTTTTTGAAACTAAAGCTTGAACTACTAAATTCTCTGCTTCACTTTGACTTGTTATATATTTCACCATACTGGTAGACATCATGGATTTCTCTCCCGAGTATTTGGATCTTGGTTTTGTCTTTGGAATGGTATAGGTAAAGAATTCTAGTTCATTTTTTCACCTCATGTCATGAACAAAATTCCCCAGCCTTTTTTTTTTTTTTCAGGATCCAGATATACAGACTGGGAGTAGTATCTTTGTGCACATTAGTTTCTAAACCCCGTGTAAAGATAAAGGCAAACAATACACACAAAAATTATGCCTCTCTAACTTTCTCTTTCTGTATCATTTATGTATCGATCATTTTTTCCGAACGTAAACCTTGAGCAAAATACAGTGATAACAGTGCTTCAGTAGGGAAGCAACAGGAAATATACCAAAATACTCACACTAGCTTTCAGCTTGTTTACCTTCTGCATAAGAATGCCAAAGGATTGATTGCTCAAGAAAGACTGCCCAAGGCTTTTGCCTTATCCCTCAGAATAAACTTCTGCACCTTTCCTGTCGAAGTTCTTGGAATATCTTCAAAAATGACTGACCGGGGTGCCATATAATGCGGCAAACGATCCCGACAGAACTTTATTATTTCCTCTGAATCCACATGAAACCCCTCTTTCAACTTCACAAATGCACAAGGTGTCTGCCCCCAGTGATCATCTGGTCTTGCGACTACTGCAACTTCAAGCACTGCCGGGTGGCTATATACCACCGTCTCCACCTCTACGCTGCTAATATTCTCACCCCCAGAGATTATAATATCCTTCGAGCGGTCCTTAACTTCGATATACTCATCCGGGTGTTTTACAGCAAGATCACCACTTCTAAACCACCCATCTCTAAAAGCTTCCTTCGTTGCTTCCAAATCGTTCAAGTATCCACTCATTACCGTATTTCCTCTGAACATTATCTCACCAACCGTCTTTCCATCGTTTGGTACACTATTCATTGTGAGAGGATCCTTTACGTCTAGTTCCTCTAGACCGAGATGTTGAACCCCTTGTCGTGCTTTGAGCCTTAATTGTTCATCCAAAGGCAAAGAATCCCACTCGGGCTTCCATACACAAGATGTTCCTGGCCCGTAAGTTTCCGTAAGTCCATACAAGTGAGACACCCCAAAACCCATTTCCTCCATCTTGAGAAAGATTTGTGGAGGTGGCGGGGCCCCACCAGTCATTACTTCTACTTTGTGAGGAAGTGGCCTTCGGTCACTGGAAGGAGAATTCGCAATCATGCTCAAGATGGTTGGCGCTCCGCTCATGTTTGTTACCTTGTGGAGGGCAATGTTGTCAAAAATGGCCTTAGGAGAGACGTTTCTAAGGCATACGTTAGTACCGCCGAGGGCTGCCACTCCCCAAATAAGGCACCACCCATTGCAGTGAAACATAGGCACTGTCCACAGGTAAACAGGCATTGAGCCCATCCCATGAAGAAGAAAAGTCGCAATGGTATTGAGATAGGCACCTCTGTGGCTATAAACAACGCCTTTAGGACGCGAAGTCGTGCCAGAAGTATAATTCACACTGATTGGATCCCATTCACTTTTCGGCCGTCTTATGGAAAATTCAGCAAGTCCAGTTGCCAAGAGTCTCTCATATTCGTAAGTATCAGAAGTAATGCTTGTTGGAGATGAGTCTATGGATTCAGGAATTAAGACCAAAATAGGTGGCTTCGTTTCAAGACTTACAAGAAGATCAAGTGCTCCACGAGCGATTTCAAGTAACTTGTAATCTACAAAAATGACCTTAGCTTTTGAATGTCTCAATAGGATTGACAGCATCGCTGAATCATGGCGTGTATTAAGCGTGCAAATAACTGCTCCAGCCATTGGGACTGCAAAATGCAGCTCGTGCATTGCTGGAACGTTGGGGGCCAATGTAGCAACCTGCTCAATGATTACCATATTCAGACACGAAGCATTAAGATATGCCGAGTGGAAGTGTTCCTAGTAGAAAGTACATTATGATATTCGACAGTAATCTAATGAAATTGTACAATTAGAAACCGGATTGAGAAGTACTCCGTGTTCAGCCAAGATGGCACATCCCACTTATGAGTCCGGCTCTAGGGTAATCTTAATCATTGAATTAGAATTGGAGGATCGTCCAATTCCCTACGGATTGGAGAGGAGCCGGACTCCCCACTTATTGGATCCACTAGGAAATAAAATCAAGTTTGAAGCAAATATCCTAGTCTCCTAAATAGTCTGTTCTTCTCAAATAGGCAGGCTCATTAACAAACCAATTTCAACACAAACAACCAGAGATTGACAAATCCGATGAGAATAGAAACACAAGATAAATAAATGGAATGACAACAGAAGTACAATGCTCCAAATTTGATCACCCACGAAATTTCCCCGCTTTGCCCAAAACCATGAACTAATTAATACACACCCAAATGAACAAAATAACAACCCTATTGGTTGATGAGGAAGGATGATAAGAAAGGGAGACAAAAAAATATGAAAAAAGGACGAACTTTTCACTTCTTTGGAGACCTAGAAATAGGGAGAAAGAGTAGTGAAGAACAAAAATAAAAATATGGGATTTGGTGAAAACCCACCAAAAAGAAAATCTTTTGACTCCCTTTTCTCACAATTCAAAGGCATGTACTGGAAAACCCAATAGATCTATAAGGACCCATCACATCTTTACAACAAAGCACTGATGAAAACTGAGCAAAGAAAATAAATAATAATTATAAAGTATTGACAAAAGGATTTTTTGTTTGGATCTTGAAAAGAAAGAAAAATATAAATAAATGAACTTCTCTTCCTTTGTTTGGTTTGAGAAGAAAGTGAGGGGAAAAAAAGGGCAAAAAAAGACCCTAATGTCACGTTATCTTTCTTGACAATTGATGGGGCCCAGAGTGCCACCTATTCTCTTACTTCCCATAAGTTTTCAAACAGACCCTAATGTCAACTTCACCCAACAAATGATAGGGCCCAGAGTGCCACCTAGGGTGTAATTTGTAAACGAGCCGAGCCGAACAGAATATTGGCATGTTTGAGTTCGACTTGATCAGAATTCGTATGGCTCGAGCTCGGCTCGAATTTGAATCGAGCCGAAAAATCTCGACTCGTTAGTATTCGGTCTGTAGTAAACGAAGCGACTTGGCTCGAACTCAAGCTCAAATTCGTCAACAATTCAGCCTTAGTATTGAAAAATTGGCTAAACGAGCCGAGTCGAACCGAATATTGGCATATTCGAGCTGAGCCGAACCTATATATTTCGAGCTGAGCTGAACCTGTTCGCAAACCTGTTCGAACTGAGCCCTGCTAGATTCAAGCTCAGCTCGTTTATCAAACGAGCCGCAAAATCAAGTTTGAGCTCGCTCATTTATCCTTTGAACTGAGCCCTTACCGAGCCGAACTCCCGAGCTACTCAACTTATTTACAACTCGCGAGCTACTCAACTCATTTACAGTCCTGGTGCCACCGTGATCAGTTTAAACTAGGTTCAAACCCAACAAATGATAGATTGATAGGGCCCAGAGTGCCACCGTGATCACTTTAAAAATAGATATGCGAGTTCGATCTATATCCGAATATCGTAAAAGACTTAATTGAAATCCTCTCAAACATAAATTGGTTTTAAGAGAGATAGTGGAAAAGCAGTTAGGCACAAATTACTCACAATGAAGCTTAAAATGGGTGAAGAGAGTAAAACTCACCACATCCCCACGTGAAATCCCCAACTGGGTCAGAGCAGAAGCAAGTCTAACACACCGTTCATGGGTCTCCTCCCAAGTGTACTTAACCGAACCGTACACAATCGAAGTCCTCTCTCTATAAACCTTTGCGGATCGCTCCAAGAAGCTGATAGGAGAGAGAGGGACGCAGTTGGCTGGGCACCGGACCAGACCCGGTACGGATTCCCAAAGCTCCGGTTCAAGATTGGCTGAAGATTGGGAGAGGTGACGAGAGATTTGGCTGCAAATGGGTCGGAATCTGTTCGCCCCATTGATGAAGATAGACAGAGAGCTCTTGAGGTAGCGATTCATGGTGGTAGAGAGAGAAGAGATGGAGTTGAATTGAAAGTTGTTTGGAGCTTAGTCATTGGGAGGTGTAAAAGAAGTAAGAACATGTGCACCGTAGCCGTAGGAACCACGAATGGTTGGTTTAACGGTTAGTACTTGGTGAAATTTCGGCTTATTGTTTGGGTTTAATAAGGCCCCGTCCCGTTAAGATTATGGTTATGGTTATGTATTGTGAAAGTGATCTGTCTCGTAAAACGAAAAATAAGTATTTAAAAAATAAATATTTAGCAGAACGGAGCCAAAGTTTGAAAAGCTGTTTGGCGGAGTTAAATATATTCAGTCGTGCTCATGGTATGTCACCAAAATATGATGGAATTTTTGTAAATGACTTTTTGGTATTGCGAGCAATAATTCGTGACGAAAAATATTCTATCTCGAAAAATATTCTATCTACATTCTCCATATTGATCATTTCATAGATAAAAAAAAAAAAATTAGTGGTTAGTTGGTGTCAAAAGAACTTTTCAAAGTTCCATGGCTTTCTCAAATATCAACAAGTTAAAAAATAATAAGTCACATCCATCTTTTGCTATATTTTGTTACATAAAATTTCGACCACAAGTTAAGCACATTTTATTTTTCTATGTAAAGCTATTGGCCTGAATGATGTGACCGATTTGGAATAGTCAAGATTGCAAGTTAAATTTGACAGCAAAGATGGTTTTGACATATTTTTCTACAATAACTTTAGTTTTATGGATAGAAAATGCTCCATCATTTATTTTATCAAATTTTAATTATCAATGCAAATGATCAAAGGTTGACCTACTTTACTTGGGATGATAAGTATGAAATAAAAGCCATGGTGTCCATGGATTGGGGGCAGAAACGTACTTGGTGGGGGAAAGTTGGATTTTTTATATATTGAAAAATGAAACTCATTGAAAGATACTGAACATTTTTAATTTAGTTTGTCCTTTATCTATTTTAAATTGAGATTAAAATATGGCATACATGTGACGTGTTGAAGAAAAGTAGTAAAGGGTTCGAAATTGAGATTTGGATTGATGGCAACTGGAGATTAGCTGTCAAAATGGAGTAATTTTGTTGGATAGAGCTAAAGTTTGTTCTAATCATATTCTTTTTTGAATTTAATAATATTGAGCCAAAATGCAATTAACCTTCCTGTGGTTTGGTCCCTCTGACACTTAACGTTCTTGCAAACTTATAATTTGAAATTTATTTATTTATTTTTATTTTTCGTAACTTTTTGTTTAGCTTTTCGTCAAAAATTTTGGGATCAATCGTTCGTCTCGTTGAAACGAAACGGAAAATATAAAAATATGGACCGATGTTGAAAAAATTGAAATAAGACAGCATTTTAAACAAATAAGACAGTTGCTTGATACTTTTTTTCGTTTTAAGCGATTTTTTTTTTTAGTTTTAATCATAATTTTATACTTTTTCAATTCATCTCGTCGAGACGAACAATTGATTCCAAAAATTATAACGAAAAACAAAACAAAAAATTGCAAAAACTAAAAAATACTGAAATAAATTTCAGATTATAAGCTTAAAAAACGCAGGACTTCCCCGACTATTCGAAACGATCAACTTATCTCTTTGTGATTTTAGAGTCGAAAGTGCAACTGCTTGGTCTCTTTTGTGATTTTCAGAGTCAATTGCAATTGTTAGATTCTCCGTCCAGATTAACGACGGCATGTGTGCTTCACTTGTCCTCATTACATTTATGGAGTGAAAACAGTCAAAAATAGTGTGATAAAAAGAAAAATAATACCTTAATTATGACTCACATCTTCTCGTAAACCCTTAGGAATATCCTAAACCACTCAACCACCATCCCCATAATGAAGGGTGCACACCGGTCCTTTAGCCCGTTCAATTCAATCCGTTTTTTTTAAGAGTTTGAGATGTGTATTTAGACCCATCGGATTGGATTGGGTAGAATTTTTAAGCCCGTTTAGGTAGCGGATAGGCTTGGAATATCACCTAAAATCAAGCTTGGCCCAATAAAATAATAACAATGATGTGAAATATATATATATATATATATATATATATATTTATGGGAAAATGATGGCCAAAGATGTGTTTCGATATTTAATATATTTTAAGGACATGCTAAGAACATTTGTTAATGAACAAAATGTCATTGACGGATATTAATTATCAAAACACATTATTAGCCGTCATTTTCCCTATATTTATACTATCAAAAAAATATTAAGAAGGAAAATAAAAACTACTGCTCTACCTATATGTACACACTACCTTTCTTTCTTAATGCATACATATACATATATTCATTGGTCTTCGTATGACTGTAATTGTTACGGTCATTAGCTCTAATTTATAATTGTTATAGGAGTATATATACTTGGACACTATAGTTTGAAAAAATAAATGGGCTAATTGGCCGGGCTTGGAAAATGAGAGTTTAAGAGGGTCGGGCTTAGGAATATTAAATGAAGCCCAATTATTAAGGGGCTGGATTTAGGCATGCACAAATTTCGTTATTATCTAGTACAAGTCCGACTTGAACCTGGCCTTGCCCGATGTATGTGTAGCCCTGCCCACAACACTTATACGCACGGGGCGGAGGGATTAAGAGTCAAGGGGGGCAGCTGACCCCACTGCCTCGCAATTTTTTTGGATATTGGTATAATTTTCATCCAATTTTTATTCATTTGACCCTTCTTTAAAATTCATTTTTGCCCCAACCAATATGAGTAAAATTCATTTTTACTCATTCGACCCCACTTATAGAAAATCTTTGCTCCGCCCCTGTAACACGCACATAGATATATTACAAGATACATGCATGTATTATGTTTGTGTTGCTAAAAACCAAAAAAAAAAAATGAGTAGGGTCATTATTCAATTGTCTAAAAGCACTTTGACATGGTGCTCAATTGAAGGCGGACCGAAGGCTGTGGATTGCTGTGATCTCTTGCAAAACCTGACCTCAATTGAAGGATCTCTCTCGCCGTGATCTCAATGGAAGGCTGTGGATCTCGCTCACCGTGATCTCGGTTGAAGGCTGTCGATTGTGGATATCAGAAAATGTGGTGTTGAGGCTGTGAAGATTACTCAAGGGTGGCCGCAATAATCAACTTCTTATGTTGGACCTGGGTTAGCTCCATTGGAAATTCTTTTCTTACATTTGGTGGCTGAACAACAGAACATGTTATTTTCCAGTTGTAGTTGGACGTTATCCCCATAATCTTTGTAATGGAACTAACTTTGGTTCTATGGTGATGGGGTTTCTGTTTTGATATTTTTGCTCTGGTTGATTACTTATCAACTTTTTGGGCTCTTGGCATATGATTGGCATCAGGATGGGTGTCAACCTCGTTGAGATGTATCATTGGTGTTATGATGCCGTGTTCTGTTTGCTATAATTTTGTTCTCTCTTCGCCTCTTAATAAAATTTTCTCCTTCGCTGTTTAAAAAAAATAACTTTGACGCGGTGCTTTAGCAATCTCCTCATTACACATTTATGTAAGCGTCATATACTTTATGGTGAACCCAAAAAATTTGGCATGTGAAGTGAATGTCGCCTAGTGCCTTTGGCGAAATAGGGGCGTGCCAAGATTACAGCTAAAGAGATCGAGAAACTAATTGCATTATAATAGTAAACATGGTAGGTAGAAATGATTATAACTGGATAGAAACTTCTAGCTAGCTAGATAACCAGGGATGATATTGAAATAATTGTTTATATTTTCAAATATATAATGTTTGAAATGTACAATATGAATCTTATTTGATAAATCTCTATTTTATCTATTAAACAAAGTTTTCAATCATAGAAAACATTATAGATCAAAAGATACGTCCGTGAATATTATATCTCCTTATATATCTGGGTGGCAAACACTGAATATAAGTAGTTTGAATATACTCCGGGGTGTTACTATAAGTCTATATCCGCTATCTATATCTTGTTGACAAACGGACCATGAAGGACTTAGCAGTCCTAATTAAGTTCACCGAATTCAGAAAGGAACTTGGCATACATGAGTATGGCAGAATTAGGAAAGTTGGTGAGAATTTTCTTTTTTTTCTGTTCAAAAAAAAGAAAGTTGGTGAGAATTGGAGTGTCAAAAGATCGTCACCAAAGATATGGACATTTTTAGAAACATCTATACTTCACCTGTATATAATACAAAATTCTAGGATTTCGTAGAGTCTAGAATGATTTGGACTATGCTAGAATCTTTCGGGTACAGCTGATATCTTTCTGATCAGGATGGAATCTCCTGGGCTTCTCTAGAACTTGTAGAATCCTTGTTATGAACTTGTCCCCATAAACTTCATTGTTCC